>JAQFZH010004522.1:0-11842 GCA_034695485.1 Entomobrya nivalis
CTGTGGAGCACAATGCTAGACTTACAATGTAGTTAAGATATCTAAAATATATTAAATAAACATATTTAGTATTCAGATTAGCAGTAAACGCAATCTTATACAACATATTTTTTTTAGAATAAATACACATTTAAGCTAAAAATAAGTTGAATTTTGAACGTTCATTAAACTAGTGCAATACTTAAATAGTGCAATCGCATTGCATCTGTCTTAAATATTGGATGCAGTGTGCATTTATAATTTATCTGAAACGCATGTCTAAATCTAATAGATTTTCTGCATAATACCTATATACCTCAATGCATCGAAGAACCTTATGACCTTGAATACTGACCACGCAAAATCTCATGATGCCCCGATACCCATACGCAATAAAGACTTCGTTTGTAGGTTAATATTATTAATCTTTCCATGCCGTTACCTTACATTTAATAATACTCGGGATTATGTATGGTAGTTAAGTATACATAAAAAGTAGAATATGTTTGATTGGAATCTGCGAAATGAGGAACACTGCTTTTTGTATCACGTATAATATCAGCAAAATAAATCTCAGACCATACCAGATTTAGCAGACATGTAGAAATTTTTTGGAAGTTCGGAAGTTGGGTTATGGTTAATGCTAATAGTACAAATTACAATGTAAATCAATGTTCTGAAAAGCCTTAAATATCTAGTGACCAAGCAACGCAAAATGTATCATAATGCCTTTACCTAGCAATAAGAATTACATTTTAGTTTTCATTGATCAGTTTTTACACTTATCTTTAACTTTATATTTAATATTTTTGCTTTCAGCTTTTAAAATTTAAATGAAACTTGGAAAATAATCCATCTCATGAAATATTAAAACCCAAACGCGAATCGGAAATTTTTGCAGTGTCAAAGTATTTTCTTGTTATCTGGAAACTTTTGCATTATGCCATACCTTGTATATTACGTAACTTGTGTAACAAATGTGCATGTTATGTACAAAGTTACGTAATACGCACACATAGGAATGGTCTGTAATATAAAAGTACCCCTTAATATTTCCATGGAATATTAGATTGCATTTACGAAGGAAGTTGTTCGAATAAATCCCCAAACATAAAAAATTTTCAATGTTTTTACGAATCCCTCAAATTTGTAATGTTGACACTGTTTGTTATTGTTTTAAGTGAACAAAGTCAGTGGCTAACATTAATACTCAGATGATCATGTTTTTATGACAAGCCGTTGTAAAATATTCCTGGGATACACTCCACAAATATAATATGATAATAGCATGGCGAAGTACGTGTATCTTTTTAAAAAGTGTGTGTCGCTCGCTCCCCTTTCCTTGTACAAAAGTCAAAAGCAAATCTCCATCCCAGTCGGAAGCCCAAAACACACAATAACTTTTTCTGGATAAATGCCTTTTTACACAACAAAAATGGCCATTGTACATTTGCAGTAATACATATAGTTAATATGTACACATGTGTAATATTAATAATTTAGTATTAGTTAGCTTATTTTGATTATTTTATGTAGTATAAAGGACACATGCTTTATTTCCCAAAGGTCAACGAATTTATATAAATATTTACTTTTTAAGCTTGTTTATAACTTTATTCTAAAAGTTATTTAAATGTGATTGCTCTTAATGTAAAGTATCTATGCTAAAATAATAACTACTTTGTGGACTATACTTTGAATTTAAGTCCTGCCCCAAATTTCGTTAGTGATCAATCAAATCGACTTTGAGAAACCTAGTTTTGTATTTTTTGTCCTGTTTTGCCTTACTGATTCTCTTATTATGTGTAACACAATCCTTAGACATAAATTAATCATTTTTTAAATCCTCCTGTGGCAGCAGAATTACCTACATACATGTATTATATGCAACATGTGCGTATTTAACAAACCCCTTTCATTTTTCTGTATTTTAGCTAATTACTCCTCTCTTTTGACGTTTTGTTTCGAAATTCCACAAATTGCTTGTCGGATTTTTGCAGCAAGGGTTTAGAATGGGTATCATTTCATGAAGCGTCATTTTTCGTGTGTTATCAAATGGAACGATTTGATTGTGAAGTACTTATGCAACGCCACACAAATTATATTGAGACCACCAAGTATGTATATAACACATTACTACGTATTTATAATGCAAAAAACACGACTGATATTGAATTTTTTCGTTATGCCGTTTTTGATTGGCCGGCTGTTAAATTGATATGCAACAGGTTTACTTTTTCTAGCCAATGAATGGAATGCTGAAGCAAATTGGTTTTTTTGGGTTTCGCCTTTAATAAAAATATTCGACTAAAAACCAAGAGGCACAATATTTTTCAAAATTGCAAGGACATTGTACTTTACAAAGCCTTTACCATGTATTTTACCTGACAGTCAATTTTAGTTGGATGTACCATACCAAAAGCTTCCTATGTACTTACAAGACAGTCACAATTTTTGTTATTTGATGATTGCTAGGTATACTGTACACGAAATTTTTTTATGGGGCACGACTGTTATTACGTTTTACATTTTAAATCTCTTACCGCTTTGTCATAAAAAGTAAATTCAATTTTCCACTCTGCAACATGTAAAATCTTTTCAAGTAGGTTACCTGCATATTCTATATATAAATATTCATATATTGAGACTAAACGTTTTATACTTACGATTAAAATGGTTAAGAATAAACTCATCCTACTAGTTAAGCTATAAAAATATTTAGAAAACTAATCGTTTTAAAGGCGAACTAGTCACTCTAATTTTTTGAGCTAACACGTTATTTCACAAATAGATGCCTTCGTAGTTGAATTTACCACTTATTATTTTTTTGTTAACATTTGATTATTTGAATGCTAAACTATCAAATTTATTTGACTTAAAAGGAGAGTTTTGCAATTGAAAAAACTTAAATTGATGAGCGTAAAACAAATATTTGCTAATTTAAAATATTTTGTTTTAAAACTTCAAAGAACAGAATTTTAAAATCTTTATCTTTATCTTCCAAGAACAGAATTAGAATTGAAATTAAAAATATGAAGAAATATACACATGGTTTTGTATAGTTATAGGAAACAATATTAATAAATAGTAGTTTTGACTTAATATTAAAATCCCGCACCCTTTTTTATCAACAAAATAAAGTATTGATTAAAATAAAACAAAGCTTATGTATTTTCCGTGGGCCAGTAGAATATGTAGCACAAACTCAAATCAGTTTAGTTCAAGTCGTTGTACTAAATAGACACAAATTTTAAGCTCGTCATAAAATTATTTATTTTGTTTAGTTTGGCTACGAATTTATAAAATTTACAAAAAATAATTATGAGTACTAGAAAATTGTATAAAGGCTTCTCTCGCCTAACTCTTTTTGGCAATGAAAATCTGGTATTTTCATACCTCAATTATTTTGTTAACATTAATTACCTAATTTTCCTTGTTCCATTTCGGTTGAAAACAGAGAATGGAATATTGTATAAACTACAGAGTAATACATTTCAAAAATATACAAGCACTTTGGTAGCCTCTCTCCTAATAATTTATACTTATAGAAATTTGTAAATATTAATTTGGCTACTACGCATTTATTACCCTTAACAAGTTTTTATTAGGAGAGGACCACAATTACAAGTACTTATCATAATTGGGTGTAATATTATTTAAGTAACTCATAATAATTATTACTAGTAATAAATATTTGTATCATAAATGTTTTTTTTGGGCTGGTATTTGGTAAGAGGCATTTGTTCCTCCAGAGTTGGAGATATCATTGGGGGCTCAAAGATCCACCACTTTGATCAGAAGGGGCGGGGGTAGGTACTACGGAATGTAAAAATTTACAATGGCTACCTTTGCTACAACCCCCTTTTTTAAAGAAACGACACGCAGTTTCTTTCCGTTCTAAAATAATTATTTAAATTACAATCAGTTAGCAACTTGTTTCAATATGAAAACACAATCAACTTTTTCTGGCTAGAGTACTACCTATTGACTTACTCTTTTTCTTAGGCAATCCACTAGCAACTCTGCCTACAACGGAGTCCCTGTCAAATATTCCAGTATCGTCTTGAATTTGCCAACGTACAGTTTTCTTCAGCCGTTTGAGCGGATGTCTTAGTGCCAGACAACCTTTAAGCGTTTTAACTCCTTTTGGAGTAAAGCTTCCACTTTCATTGTGATCTTGTTCCATTTTTAAAGAAACTTCTGCTGACCTATCCCCTCCAAATTGCCTTTCTTTCGGAGATACAGCTCGTTTCCGAAATTCCGCTCGAGTTGTACGAATTTCTGATGACTTTCCAGAAACCATTTTCACAACTTGCTTATCTTTATCCAGCTTGGCTTTCTTGTAATTCGGCTTTCCAACCACCGAATCTCTTGATGAGCGATTTCCCATTTTCGGAGCTGTAGCGGGAATACTATTAGCCAAATGTATTTTCAGTTTTTTAATTAATGCAAAATAAATTTTTACTAAAAAAAAGTGTTTAGTTTAGTTTTTAATTATTTACCAACAGCTAGAAAAGTTTAGCCGGTGAAGAAAAAGATACAGTTGGCACTCTCAGCAGATGAACTGCAACACATGTGTATATATCAAGCATGAATGCCAGTGTCTGTGAACTGTGAACATGATATGCAGAAGGGGATCCAGTCAAGTGTAAAAATTCAATCTGTATTTTTTTACTCGTTGTCGGTTTTCATAATAGGCCGACTGGAGATTGGATATAGTCATAATCATCTTGGTTTTTTTTGTGGTGGTGTGGTTTTACATTGACTTGACTGGTGCATTCCACTACTTGTTTGCCTGCTCGTCTTGAATAAATTCTTTGCCTTTTGCCTTACTCACTTGGTTTACTTGTGTGAATACTTTTGTTGTGCGTACAACATGTGGTTATAAATAGTGCAATCAAATTGCATCTGCATAAATATTGCATACAGTGCAGCTACAAATTTAGGCAGCGATTCTCTGATTTAGGCATCTATGCTAAAATCAGCAATATCACAAACGTGATAAATTTGAGAACATATTTTTTAACATATTTTTTTAGGAAGCTGTGTATAAATTCTTAAAGGTGAACCAAGATCTACAATAAAAAATGTGATACAACTTGTTACAGCACTCTTGTTGGCTTTGTAAAGTTTGCATGTCTTTCGTTTCCTTGTACAGCTGAAGCCACAAGCACATCTCCATTCCATCTCAACCTGAATAACAAAACATGAAATAATAATACGCTTTTGGATAAATTTGTTCTTACAGAAGGGCAGTGTACGATAAAACTAACACATCAAAGTTATCTCCATATATATCCAGAAAATATCATATACATATGTATGTACGTATATATGTATAACAGAAGCTATATAACCATACTTTATTTTGCGTTGAGGCCTTTACCTTCCTTTTTCATATTATTCTTCAGCCAAGCCCTCTTTCGTTCTTTTCATCTTTACAATTCTGCTTTCTAATATATCTAGGATTTATATTTTTTGCACTCGTATATTACATCACAAACACTTGTTGCTCTTTGCCAGGTGACTTTAGTTTCTCTTAAGAGTTGAATACTTGATTACTTCCAAATTGACTATTTGATTGATTTTAAATTGAGTTTAAAATTGAATAAAATCCAACTAAATTAAGGATAAATGACTTAACGTACAATGAAGCAAATAAAGAAGGATGGGATGTCAGCCGATTTTGGAATGGAAAGCGAGAATCCCTATATTCGTGAAGTACCATCAGAGGTAAGCAAATGTCTTATATATTTTTTTATTTATCATCTTATAAAAACGTCAGTAGCTCAATTTTGAATGTGTGTGTAATGAAGTGTTTTTATTATTGTAAAACTTGCAGTTGTGGAAACTAATTTTTGACTCGCTTAAAAAAACGTACAAGAAAGAAAAACGTGCAAACACAAACAAAGCTATGGCAGAGCTGAGAAAGGTATCCCCCTATTGGCGTAATCTCATAGATAATCAAGTAGAGTTTGAAGTTGAACTAACGTCCGAATTCCTAAATAGAAAATTCAACATGAAACATGTGAGGATTGATAAGTGTAGTGTTTCCAGGTTGGCCATTACGCCAATTCAACTCAGCGAAATACCTTTCTCTAATCCAGATTTGGTGAAGGAAGTGAGTTTTGGTGAATTTGTGACAAAGGAAAACTTTCTAATTATTGCCAACCATTTTGGTAAAATAGACAGTGTGAAAATTGCACAGGGATACTGGTGTAATGACAGTATTGAGACTGCAAAAGGAGAAAAATCGACTTTGGATAAATTTTGGGGAGGGATCGAAAAGCTGGATTTGAATATGCCATTTGTTGATTTATTGAAGACGGGATGGAAACGGGAAAAGAATTTGATTGACATTTTGAAGTATGCAAATCTTCCAAAGTTAACAGATCTCAAGATCTCGGCACACTGGCGCTTAATGGAAACCCATATCCTATTTCCATTTTTGTTAAGGCATCCAAAAGTTGAAAATGTTCAAATTAATTTGGCACCGTTTGACGATCTCATTCCTCAGCCGTGTTTCCTAAAAGAAGCGGAACTTGACAACGAGTTATACCGGAACACATCTTTGGAAGTCAGCCTTAAGGATTTAGAGAGCATCAAGTTGAAAAGGATTATTATTGGAGGAATGAACTTGAGTCATGTTATAAGGAAAGCTTGGATGCCAATTATAATGGCCCAGAAGGGTTTGCTTCAATTAACAATTTCGAACGTTTGTCAGTTTTCGAAATTGGATCAAATTGAATATAACTCTTTGTCATTTGATCGTTTTATTCGTTCAATTGAGTGTAACATGAATACACTGACTTCATTGGAACTGGTTATGTTCCATTTTAGTCAAAATGCGGATTTCCAAATTTTCCAAAAACTGAGTCACCTTCAGACTTTAAAGCTTAAAAAGCCTTGTGATGGCAGGTTTTCTAGAATTATCAACATGACTAGCCTACCCACTTCCTTGGAAAGGCTGTCTATAAGTGGTTTTGCTTGTCAGTATATCCAGTTAAAAGATTTTGTACAAGAAAGTCGTCCAAAGAACTTGCGCGACCTTGAACTCATATATATTTACTGTTATAATCTAAACCAACTTATACCAATGGGAGAACAAGCCAGAGTAAAGTTTCTTTTACGAAAAGCCTGCTCATTTTCAATCTGGATCCATTAACTTAGCAAAAGTTAAACATTCTTCAATGGCTTGGACCTCTTACTGTTTTACTTCAGTTACTTTTTAATAGATTAATTGTAAATTGTAAAAGATTGATTGTTTCTGTGAATCTTATTAAAGTTAACATGTATACAAAAAATATATATATTGAGAGAAGCATATCGCTTTGTACTTTGGCTAAGATTAGTCTGGTAAAGTTACTCATCATTCTAACATTTATTTTCTCTGTATTAAAATATACCTTACTAAATTATTAATTTAGTAATATACATTGAAAATCAGGCCTACTTATTAAATTTTCTTAAAGTGAATCTGGTTCCTAAAGTAATATTTAATTTTTAAGTTTAGATGATATGCTATATTTATGTACTTATATGTTTGTTTGATTGAAATCGCATATTTTGACGTTTTTGAAGTATTCCAGCTTAAAACGTAGGTATTAGACAGATTATATTATGTATTCTAGCGATGCTAAGCTGTGGCATCATGTCGATTAGACAATTTTAGTCAAAAAATATGTTTTGTTTGCGTGCCAATTGACAACGTTAATATTACGACTTATTTTGTGTATATAAGGTTGTTAAATTGTAGATGAAATGAAATTAAACTTGGTGCACTATTGTAACTATATGTTAAACTTATCAAGATAAGTTGTTTTATAGCTGATATTATGTATTTAGCCTACTAGATTAAATTATTTAATGTTTTTTGTGCATTGTACGCAATACGAGGAAATGAAGAGTCTTTTTGTGGGCATTGTTGAGATGTTTGTAAGTTCAGGTGTAAAATATTGGCAAATGTGATGAAAGCATTAACCAGCATTGATTTTTATAGCGTTATAATTGCCTTGTTCATTAAATTTAAATAAATAAATGTTTTTTTATAATTGGTATAAATGTTAATTTGTACACTACGCAGTTTTTAAGCAAATAAAATTTCAACATGTAGAACATCATTATTAAAATTACTTATCATAATTAGTTGCAATATAATTTTAGTTAGTCATAATTATTTTTAAATTCATAAATATTTTTTGCTTTGGTGTTTGGCGGCTGATAACTGAGTCCCTGTCAAATATTACGAAGATGTTGGCATTAAGTTTATTTTTTTACAAATGTTTCCTGATCCTTTTTAGCTTGAGTAGAGCTGCAGTCGCTTTGGAAGCAGAACTAGAACCACCACCGGTAAAGCTCAGTGGCGACTTGGACTTGAGACGACGACAAAAAAAAGATGGGAACTGAATTGAATAAAAATTTGTTAATTTCTTAAATATTTACCAGCAGTGAAAAAAATATTAGCCAGATACCAACAACCAAACTCACAGATGTAAATGCAACAAGTGTGTATGTATCACGCATGAATACCAATGCCAGTGTCTGTCTTTGATCTGTGAACATGTTATGTAGACAGTATGCAACCGAGTGCAGTTAAGTGTGAAAACTAGATCTGTATTTTTATTCGCTGTTAATTTTTATAACAGGCCGACTGGAATATAAGTTAAGTGATCATCTTGAGACACTTTTTGGTGGTTTATTGACTCCACTGGCTTACAGCGTACTCTATTATTTTGCATTATACCATCATCACCACTCGTTGGCATCCTTTTTCTTGACAATACTTCACCTTGACTTGGCTTATTTTACTTTGTCATAACTGGAATGGAATTCTGGAATTGCATGCCTTCCTTTCCCCAACCTAAATGTCGATATACAACAGCCTGTTGATCTGTCTCATGATCACACAGTCAATTATCATGTTTATAGTGAATCGATGACTGGACAACTTTGGTTAAATGTACAGATGTATACGGTATACACGGACAGCCCGTCAGATAGTGATATGTACGTAGATAGGTGTGTATGTTATAAATATTTAGCAACCTTTGCAATACCGGTAAAAACGGTGGTTTTTGGTGTAGCTTTTCAAGGGAAAAATGTGTGCTGGCTTTTTAATTTTAAGTCAGCCATAATTAGGTACCGAATGCCATTTCATTTTTAATATTTGTCCAATCCACACATAGTCTAAATACATCAGCTTCTCAAATTAGAGTCGCAAATAATTACTAGTTTTTCAGCTGATTTGAAAGGAAAAGTTGTTAAAAAACGCAATATCGAATGAAAAATTAATAAAGTGTTATTACGGTGAAAACTGACTTAAAATGGAAAATGAGATTCAAGGGATACAAATTTTACCAACAGAGGTTCGAAACTATTCTATTTTATTCATGCTCTTATATCTTAGATATGAAAATGTCAGTGGTCTTATGTATGGATGTGGACGTAATAAAATTTACTATTTGTTAAATTTGCAGTTGTTGCAACTAATTTTTAACTTGATTAAAAATGAATTCCCGAAAAATAACAAAGCAGTTGCAAAGCTGAGAATGGTGTGCATCTTTTGGCGGGATGTCATCGATGAGCATATCGAATTCAACATTGAGCTAACACACAGCTTTCTACATATCAATTATTCCATGAATCACGTAAAAGTGAAAAAGTGCAGTGTAGCTAGTTTAACCTTCATGCCAATACAATCCAACAAAATTCCTGAGTTCGCTAATCAAAATTTGGTCAGGGAGATTAGTTTTGGGAATTTTGTGTTAAAAGAAAACTTTTTGGTTATTGCCAACCATTTTGGTTCGATAAAGAGTGTGAGACTTTCACAAGGGTTTTGGTGTAATGGCTCTATTGAGAAAAACGAAGAACAATCCATTTTGAACAAGTTTTTGGGAGGAATCGAAAAGCTGGAGATGAGTGTCCCAAATATTGATCTGATGACGAAACGTTGGGTGCGGGAACTGAATTTGATTCAAGGTTGGCTTCCAAAGTTGAAAGAATTCAAAATCTCGGCTCACTGGAAAATCATGAATTCACATTTGCTATTCTGTTTTCTGTTGAGGCATCGGTCAACGGTTAGAAATGTTCAAGTTCAGTTGGCGCCATTTCAGTTCTTTTCAAGTGAGCCGGAATTTGACGAAGTATTAAAGCGGAATCCGGCTCCGGAAGTGAGCCGTGAGGATTTGAAAAGTATACAGTTGGAAAGGATTAGTATTGGGGGCACGAACGTGACTAAGGTTGTCAGGGAAACATGGATGCCATTTATATTGGGTCAAAAGGGACTGATCGAATTAAAAATTTCACACACTTGTGAATCTTCGAACGTGAATCGAGTTGTTAGGGATGCCCTATCATTTGACGATTTCATTTCTGTGCTTAAGTGTAACATTAACACACTCACTTTATTGGAACTGGTTATGTTCAACTTCAGTGAAACCCTGGATTTCAAGATATTCCAGCCATTACGCAAACTCGAGAAATTGAATCTTCAAAAGCACAACCACAGGTGGGTATCCAGGATTGTCAATATGAGCAGCTTGCCTGGATCCTTGAAGACGCTGTCTATTAGTGGTTTTGTGTGTGTGGGCAATGAGTTAAAACAATTCGCTGAAGCTGATCATCTTGATAAGTTATCGCACGTGAAATCCTGTGGGCAGAATTTCAAGAAGAAATTCTTTTTGTATTTTTAAAGAAAGGAGAACTTTCATTCTCAGTTTGGATCAATATGACATCATCATCCTCATGCCTTATTCGAAGCAGCTTTCTGTGAAAATTTTGTAAACTTTGAAAAAGTTTAAACGAATTTTATTTCCCAAATGTCAACGAACTTGTAGAAATATTTAAAAAAGATTATTTGTGAGTTTTACTCCTAAATATATTTTAAAGTTAATGGTTTAGTACACGACAGAAGAGTGATAATGATTCACTTGTAAAACGTTACAGTGGGAATACAGGTTAAAACATAACATACGTTTCTGCATGTAACTCAATGCAGTGATGAAGTGTATGGCAGTAACCACTGACCACGCAAAATCTCGTGATGCCCCAAAACGCTACGCAAAATTGCATTTAATAAGCTGAGTTCCTCAGCAAACTTCCTGTACATATTCACAATGATAATGATTTAAAGCTCATTGTGAAATATTATTGTGTTAAACACCGAACGAATATTAATTTTTGACTTATCGACTTACACACAACTTGTAAGTGAACTTACTACACAGTTTTGCAAATTTTAAATCCTGTTGCACGTCTGAAACTAATATTGTTAAATAATTAGTTTGTGAATGATGTATTGTATTATTGAGGGTTTAAAATTTGTTTACTTGATAATGCCATTGATAACTGACGTACAGATCAAAGTGCTGCAAATCTTAAATGACAGTGACGTCCAAAAGCCAAATTTATTTTAAAGCTGCAACCCAACACAAATAAATGCATTTTAGTTTCAAAAAACGTTTTTTTTTACCAAACAACCAAACTCACCAATTTTAAATGACCGATCATATTATGTATATCTAAATGACGATTAATTGACCAAACTTTTTTTTATATAACGAACTGGCTTATTACGTAATATTTTGAAGTTTGCAAAAAAACTCATCTCATAAAATATCTGTACTCACGGAAACATGAATCGGTAAAATCTTGCAAAACATAAAGGTATTTTTGTTGTCTAGAAGCCATGTACAACGCCGCATCTTTTACATACAAGCCGTTGTAAAAAAGCTGCTGAGATCCACAAGTGAGTATGATACAACTTGGTACAGCACATGTTTCGTAGTCAGAGCTCGAATGGGGTGTGTTGAGAACGACAATCATATAGAGCGTTTACTGCTGGAATGTAACCCGGGGTCAACGG
>JAQFZH010004523.1:0-11836 GCA_034695485.1 Entomobrya nivalis
CAAAAACTCTCTTGTTATTTTAGGGCAAGTGATTAAAATTGAAACTGCCCAATACAGTGATATAGGAAGGACGACCATCATTCTCTTATTCTCTAGTCAAACATAACTTACGTCTAAACGTTTATTGGGGATTGCGTCAACGTCTCTCTGGATAGCGAGAATCCGGAATCAAACAATGATTGGTGTTGGTCGTGCACTTTCTAAGGCGGGGCAGATACAGATTTTATCCACTTGTCGAAACGGCACTCCTGCGTCCAACGTGATCAAGTGTATCTCTGACCCTTCACCATTTGTGACCCCCGTACGATTTAATAGTAATAGGGCGTCAATTTGCCGAATTAACAGACTTCAATATTTGCGCCATTATCCCACCACAGTTGTGAATCCGGACGGTTCTACGTACACCATTCGTTACAAGGAGCCGCGTCAAATAATTAAGGTGCATTTTGTATTTTCACTCACTAAATGCTGACTAGTTTATGTCGTGTGCCAATGATGGGAATACATTTTAATTAGCTTCTTTTTTACACAGCTTCCAGTTGATATAAACCTCCTCAGCGAACCAGAGAAGAAGAAGCGTTTGGACAGGCGACGACCCAAGACCAAGGTCGTTTTAGAAGAAGACTTTGACGAAATTGAATTTGACTCTTCCAAATACTTGAAGCTAGTCAAAAAGAAGTAGAGAGAAAAAGGGTTGTAGTAGTTTTTTTACAGTCGAAGCTTTTTGTACACTCCGCTAAAGTTTATTAGTCATACGTGCAGATTGGATTGTAGAGAATATTTTTAGTTAAATAGGTGAGCATGTTACCATAATATGATAATAATATTATTTGAAAAAGCCATGCTCTTGCTGGTGTGCTAGTGTTAATAAATCCGAATATGTAGTCGACATAAAAAAAAACTAAAAACTATATATCTGTTTATAGCTTTCATTCTCTTATTTTAATTACACATATTTTGAGGCATAACACTACATGAAGCACAAGCATGGCATTTTGGTTAAAATGTACTCATAAAAGGTTAACATGGGATCTTTCTTTATTTTCGTGAAGGTAGAATGTCGTCAGAGTCTGTTGTAGATAACTTGTCGTTCTCTGAGGAGCAAGAGGATCACCCCCCATCAAAACGAATTAAATTAAATACCTCTGAGGAAGCCCCTTCACCAAATAGCCCAAATTTCCCCCTGAACATTGATGCAAATAATGAATTTCCTCCCCAACAAGAACCAAAAAATGATGTGGTGGATATGTTCGACCCGGTGCAAGCTATTTTGGATGCTGGACGGAAATGTCAAGAAGAAGAGGCGGAAAGACAACGTCAGGCGGCAAACAAGCAGGAGGATCCTAAAGGGAACAATAACAATAAGGAGCTAGAGGATGATTTGGCGTCTCTGGAAGATTCCGAATCAGAGTCAGAAGATGACAAGGATGGTGGTGGTGAAGCGAAAGTTTGTAACAAGAAGCGTGATAGAAGTGGTGGCAAGGGAAAATCGGGTAAAAAGAAAAAATCTTACATGCGACGTAACATAAAAGATATTCTTAAACCGGAGCAGTTGGATGATCTAACGATTGCTGCCAGAAAGGAAGAGGAGGAAAGAATTCAGCGTATCCAGTACAAACAGCAACAATTAAAACTTCTCCGATTACAACAGCAGCAGTCCCAGCTTCTGAGAGAAAGTTTGAGTGTACCGATATCCCAAGGTACACAACCTGATTATGTTAATTCACGTTTCGCTGATGATTTAATGAGAAGATTGATTCAAAAGAAGCACATAACAGTATCACTAGACCAAAGCGGTATTCCACAACAAGAGCAACAACATCAGCCTATTGTACAGGGATCCCATGTTGATGATGATGATTGCATACTCTTGAGTTCTGACGAAGAAGGGGATAGCAAGGCCCAGTCGAAATCGAGGAGTTTTCCTAGTCATATACAGAACCTTTTAGACAAACCGATAAATGATGTCAGAGAAAGGAGAAAGCATTCAAGTAGTGCTGGCGCAACCAATGATGATGTCATAGCGTTAAGTTCTGGTGACGAAGGGGATACTCTAAATGGTGATGGCATACCACTTAAAGACGCTCGATTATACGAAGGTGTTAGTGGTATAGGTGGTAGAGGAGTTCAAGTAGAAAGTGATGACGATTGTGTGATAATTAGCCCAGACCCTGACGGGGAAGAGGAGGAAGACGATAAAGATGAATGTAGTCAAGATTTGCTAAATGTACCGGATAATCAAGGTCGCGTTTTGGTGAATGTAGGACATCCGGATGAAGACGTTGACGTATTTTTACCATCTCAAATCGCAAGAATTGTTAAACCACATCAGATTGGAGGGATAAGGTTTTTATACGACAACGTTGTGGAATCTAAAGTTAGGTATGTGTAGTCCAGTTGTACTATAGATATTTTAGTCATATTTTTTAATTATGCTTGAAATATCGTTAATTGGTAATTTTATAAAATCCTTATAGGTACAAAGACACGTCAGGTTTTGGCTGTATACTTGCACATGCTATGGGTCTAGGAAAAACTTTGCAAACTGTATCTTTTTGTGATGTCCTTCTAAAAACCGTCGGCAAAACAGTCTTGATAATTGTTCCCATCAACACAATCCAAAATTGGCTAAACGAATTCAACCGTTATTTGCCATCAAAAGATAGTGAAGGAATAGGCAACGACTACGCATTAAAAAAGAAACACATGAAGAGCAAATCTGGGAAGAAAGACGACTTGGTAGGACAACTTCTGCAAAACGGGAGTATTAAAAGCCAAGAAAACTTGGTACCTGATGGATCTATTGAGGATCTGCTTCTTAAAACTTCAACTGAAACGACGACAGATGCATTGACCCCGGAATCAAATCAATTTCCCGATAGCAGCCAGGAAAACTCACCAGCGTGTTCAGTAACTTTAAGTTCGTCTCTCTCACAACCACAGCCAGTGAACTCCGGTAAAGCTGAAGCTCCGAATGTGGACATACAGTACAGAAACTTTGAAATATATCTTTTAAATGAAACTGTCAAATCATTGCAAGCTAGAGAGAAAACTATTAGAACATGGACGGAAAAAGGTGGAGTTTTACTGATAGGATATGAAATGTACCGCATGTTGGCGCTGAAGAAACTGAAAAAATCTTCACGAAAAGCCATGACGCTTCTACACGAGGAAGTGGTTGCTGAAGCGGAGAGTTTAAACAATATATATGAATGTCTGGTAGATCCAGGACCAGACTGTGTCATATGCGATGAAGGGCATAGAATTAAAAACAGTGGGGCAGGAATTTCTCAGGCATTGAAAGCAATCAAGACAAAACGACGCGTTGTACTGACCGGATATCCACTTCAGAATAATTTGATGGAATATTGGTAAGCCATACTAGCTAGAATATTTAAAAATTATATCTTTGAAACAAATTGCTTACTTCAAATACTTTAATTAGTTAAAAATAATAATTTAATGTGGTTTGTTATTTAGGTGTATGGTGGATTTTGTCAGGCCGAATTATTTGGGTACAAAGGCTGAGTTCTCGAACATGTTCGAGCGTCCAATTCAAAATGGGCAATGTGCCGACTCAACATACGAAGACAAACGACTTATGAAGTACAGGTCCCACGTGCTACACTCCCTCCTTGAAGGTTTTGTGCAGCGACGATCTCATGTTGTCTTAAGAAATGCCCTGCCCCACAAGGAGGAGTTTGTGTTTCTTGTTAGACTAACCCCAATACAGCTGAAAATCTACAAAGAATTTATCCGATATTTACGTGATGATTTGGAAAGTGATAATGCCTCGGCCAATCCCATCAAAGCTTTTGCTGTCTGCTGTAAAATATGGAATCATCCTGATGTCCTGTGGAACGTGGTCAAGAAGAACTTGGATCTTGAGCTTGATTTAGATATTGAAGAAGTTCGACCAGTTGCCAGTCGAAGTAAACCTAGAAAAGGTACTGGAAGGCCACGGGGGAGGCCCCCCTTGAATGGATTATCTATGCCACGTTCATCATCTCATGGAGAAAATGATCTTTTTGACGATTGTCTTCTAAGCCTGGAGGATACCCCAACACCAAAAAATGAAACTAGCGGAATATCTTTAGAATGGGCTAAGCCACTCTTTGAAAATTATACCCCTGAAGTTATGGAACACGGGGTCAAGTTTGAGATCCTTTTTGAGTTGATTGATGAAACGGTATTAGTTGGGGACAAGCTTCTGGTGTTCTCCCAAAGCTTGTTGACACTCGATCTAATTGAAGTATTCTTGAAAAAGAGGCTTAATTGGAGGAAACACTTTGATTACGTTCGACTAGATGGATCTACTGCTGGACTGGAACGAGAAAAAATCATTAACGAATTCAATAAAAGCTTGGTGCAGAAACTGTTCTTGATATCGACTAGGGCTGGATCCCTGGGCATTAACTTGGTCGGTGCAAACCGAGTTTGTATTTTTGATGCCAGTTGGAATCCATGTCATGACAGTCAAGCTGTTTGTAGGGTGTATCGGTAAGCTTAAAAATATATATTTATTGAGATTTACTGTACATAGCTCAAAAATTACAAGGCTTTTTTACAAAACATTTATTGTATTGTTCATTTTAGATATGGCCAAACAAAGTCTTGCCACATCTACAGATTTGTAGCTGATTGCACATTAGAAAAACGAATTTACGATCGACAAGTAAATAAAAAGGGTATGGCTGATAGGATTGTTGATGAAATGAATCCGAACACACCATTCAAAAGCAAAGATGTCAGCTCCTTCTTGGTCCTACAGCATGACCTTTTGGAAAAACTGCCATACATCAAATGCGACCTCAACATAGATCAGTTTCCGGACCCTGTCATGCAAAATGTGCTGAAGAGAGCTGGAGATAAAATTACACAGGCAACGAACATAAAATATTGGAACCCTGTGTAGTATTTTGTGTGTTTTACCAGTTGAGTAATAAATTTTATTTTAACTCTTTATTCTAGGCACCGTTTGAGCACGAATCCTTGCTAATTGATCAGAAACATCAGAGACTTTCCAAATCTGAAAAACGTTTGGCCCTCAAGAATTACGAAAAGGAAAAACAAACTGTAGCAAATGCATATGCAACGTATTCACGTCCAAGCTACGCTCAGTATTATTCTTCTATTGGAACAGCGGGCTCATCATCACCATCAACTTCATCATACCCCTCAATGTCTACCTCATCTTTGATTTCCAGATCATCCTATAATGATCATCATAGAACATTTTCTTCGCAATCCAAAAGTGGAATAAATAGCAGTTCTTTACTGTCATCAACATCTGCAGAGAGCTTTGGCGGGTCAATGGGAAATATTTCATTTGACCGATTTGAGTTACATATTAACGCATTAAAATCTCGAGGAATTTCCGTATTTCCTGTGCAGTTGCATCAGGACACGTATTTAAATGATCCTTCCGGCTCATCTGATCTGTACATCAGGGCCGGTGAGCGTGTATTTATCCTGGTTTCACAGAAGGGGACATATCTGCGAGTTCAGGGGAAACTATTGCGTGTTCCTTTCATAGGCACAGAGATGAATCAGGAACAAGCAGAACTTTTTGTAATGTCTTTGCTTCAAATTCCCTCTGCTTCCAAGGAAGGGGGAGGAGGGTCAGGGCGAAGGTCCCACCATCCATCTTATCCAGCTGAGCAACAGCTACCCCCGTCAAATAATTTGCTGTATCAAAAGAACGCTAATCATTTACAAATCACCAATTCTAGAAACACTAGTGGTGGGGACGTTATGATGAGTACTTCAACGAGATGCAGTAGTAATGGTACAAGTAGTAGTAACAGCGGTGGTAAGAATAATGGTCAAAATCAGCCAAGCACATCGCCTGGGGGAGGGCTGGATTTGTCATTTATGAATGACACCTACTCTGCCGGCTCATATCAACAGCAAACGCAACATGGAACCAAGATGAACACTTCGTCGACGTCAGGAATGATACTAAATTCTTCGCAGTCCGACTTACAGAGCTTATCTAGATTAGCGGAAACATTTTGTCATCGATCGTCTCCATATCCAACTGCTGAAATTGGTAATAATGGCAAGCAATGGTCACCATCTCCATCATCATCATCTACTTCAAAATATGATTCAGTAGCGACTCCACCAGTTGATCTGGAAGTCATCAAGCTCAATCATTCACATTCAAGCAACAGTAATAGTTCAAACTCATCAAGTTCCAGGACTAATAGTCCATACACCAGACAGACTTGGAGCAATTTGTCGAATGATAGTACTAATGCATGGGCAAACAGTAAGGACCCTTCTTTTTACACAGATTTTACGATTACACCATTAAGTCGAAATAATGTTAATGCGCCATCTTCACCATCATCATCATTAAGCTCAAGGCACTCAACACATCAAGTAACAACAGCTTCATCGGTCACGCCAGAGAATTTCGCAGGTGGAGGCGTTAATCAGGTTCCTGGTAGCCGTACTACTAATTCGAATAGTTTCAGTGACTTGTACCGATCAACCCCGTCGTCAGCATCTCCTCACCACCAGCAACAACAGCAACAACGTCAAGTGCAAGATTCGCCTTTCCATGGTTTTGGGAGCACAAACACATTTGAAACTCAATCTCCAATGGACTTGTCTCCAGTTATGAATAATATTGACAGCAGTCCCAGTCCAAACATTAATTTAATGCGTAGGGATGAACAGCAACAAAGTTTCCAAGATGTCGTTTGTAGTCTTGCTGAGACAAGCCGCTTTTAAATGTGGCTCTGGTACGTACGTACATGACGTATTATTTATTCGTTAGAAAGTTCAAAAGCTTCATGTGCACTTCTTCTGTTGTTCTCCCTATTTCCCATCCCCCCTTCCAAGCGCTTCACAAATATTATTTTACATAACAAAAGCGAATCTACTTTTACGTTAGGCGTTATTAAACAATTTGTATGTAATGTACTATGTATACTTTTAATTGTTTGTTCCGTATTATGTAAACCTTCACAAATATGCATATACATATGCAAGCCCCATAATTCACGGAATACGTAGAGTATTATTTGCATCTTGCAATAACACATTCAACGAATGTACCCCAAAAAACTTACGTAATACGATTCTACAGAAATCTTATTAATTTTACTAGGATTCCCAACACGGTATTAGTATTATTATTATATTATTAGTATGTTCATGTTCTGTATCAATAATACCATGTTTGCTATTTTTAGAACATGATTATGATTAAAATGGATTATAAATAATATTTGGATGTGAAACAATTTAATAAGTTTGCTTGTTGTAAATATTTAGGAAGTGCTATTTATACATTACACTTTTCTAGTATTCTAGTTTTTTTGACATTCATTCGTATACTTAATCGTCTTTAGTATTAAAATTCGCTCGTTTCGGTAATTGTTCATAAATTAATTTTTATGAAATGTAGAATTTGTCATGTAAGCATTAAGTATAAAAATAAATTCATAAATTTTCTTCTGATGAAAATTTTAATTCTGATTATTTTTTTTAATTTGAAGTTTTGACCTTACCTCAAGGGATTTTGAATTTGATCTTGATCCACAGTTATACACTTTCTACCTACAACCTAGGCACAGTTAATTACCTAAATACAACGTTCCTAATTTTTGTTCAAATGTATACAACTTAAGAAGTACTTTTAAAGGTCAGTTAGCTATATATTAGTAGATTGTGATTATGGTATGATTTTATGAAAAGTCATAAATGGCTATTTAGTATATTAGTTGTACTGTTATACCTATACCTAAAAAGAACCTGAACAGCTTCTAGCTAAATAACCGCAGCATAATTCTACAAAAACCAAGTAATTGACTAAGTGTAAATACATCCTCATTATGTGGATTTCTGATAATGATTTTTAAAGTTAAAAATAATAATCGCGTTCTTACATTTTCGTCGACCAATAATATTAATAGTTCAAGGACTAGTTAAGTTGATATTTGAATCGCAGTAATCTTTAGCAATACAATAGACAGGTTTGGTAGTATTTGACTAAAGTACGCTGGCAATGCTGCAGCGATTGATTTTCCATAAAACTTAGTTTATTGTACTTTACCCGACAAATTAGAATTAGATATTTGATCATTGAGAACGAGAACCTACCAAAGTAAAAATGATGAACGTGAAAAACAATTTTTGTATAAAATGGAAATATGAAAATAAAAGTAAATTTCAACACCAATAACTTCAAGGTGTAAATTATCTAACCAAGGTGTGTTGTGTTCTATCTGACTGTGCACTGTTACTTATTTGATGAAATGTGAAGATAAAAATAAATGAAATCGCTCAACAAACAAAATGACTTTGTATGCATTTGGACAAATCTTGCATGTGAAGAATAACTAAAAATAGTGTTGGCTCAATTCTAATACGCATCTTTTCTAATTTGATGGAATGCAATTCAATGGAACTTCCAGAACTTTATTCATAGCTTAGTGGAATTGTGAAATACATTTTTTATAGACTGTGTATATATTTGTTACTGAGAATAATATAATACGTGTGTACATTCATATAACACTAAACTCTCTCGAAGTTGGCTTTAAATAACGCTTATAAACTCTTTTCAATTTTAATCAATTCCAGAATTCCCTGCTCCATCTCCTTCACAGCTTCGTATTCAGTAAGCCCGAGACGACGCTTGTTGGAAATGTCATAAACGCCACCCTCGGAGTCGGAATGTTCTCCACGAGTTCCACGAACCTGTGTCCACAATTAGAAGTCATTATAGTATTTCAAATTGAAACACTGAACAATTAGAACAGTTTCACACAGAAAAGAAAGGAGTTAGGTTAAAGATCATACCTGAAGGTTAAATTTGGCTGCAGTAGCATCTAAACGAGACTTGTCAGCAGCCAACTTGGGAAGCTTAATGTGGACAGATGCACGAATGGTTGTGCCTAAGTTGGTAGGACAGAATGTAAGAAAACCGAAACGATCACTGTGTGAGAAGGGAACCCTCTTCTCAAGTGCATTGACTCCTTCGACCATTCGCTTGTAAACCGTGCCCAAATCTCCTCCCATCTGCATTGAGATGATTCGCAAATGGTCCTCCTCATTTACCCAAACAAGGAAGGTCTTGTCGTCATTGTGGTAAATTCCACGACCTGTTGGCCAATAACGGCAAGCATTGGCAGCTTGGAGAAACCTGTCACCTTCCTTAAACAAAAAGTGGTCATCAATGAGCTGCTGTTGGACTTCCTTGGTCATCCCTCCGAGAGGATAGTATATGCCTTTTAGCTCGCCAGATAAGTCGGACAAGGTCCCCGACACTTTGTCCTGCATTTCTTTGTACTGTTCTTCGGTCAAGCATGGGTTGAATGGATATCCTATCAAATAGTTCAATAAAACGTTTAATCTTCGTTGCATTTTTTCCAAGGATCCCATATTTACCATTTTTTTAATTACTGCAATAATAACAAAATGCACACTTGCCTTCCATTGACCTTCCGCAGCGGACGCGAGTAGAAATGACGAAATCTCCTTCAGGATCTACATTGACGAATGAGGTCAGGTCTCCGAAATCTGATGAGGGATGGCTATCATCCTTCTTGAATCCACCATGATAATCCTCAATGATGGGATCGAAAAGATCGGCAAACACTGAATAAGAATCAGCGTCAGGTGCATATACACCAATCCCGGAGTCGAGGTTCTCCACACCAGACTGGATCACATCCAGAAGAGTGGCTCCAAGTGCAGTTTTCCTGGTTTTCAGGTTATCAAACACTTCAGCCGTCAAGTACTTTTTGAGCAAAGACTTGCAATCATCGGCACTCTGCAACTTTTGGAACGCCTGTTCCAACTTTTCCATAACTGCTGGATCGTCCATTTTCAGAGCTTTTGGCTTGCAAACGAGAGTGCAAACGACTGCTGGGGTCTGACCTGAAGTACTGCATAATTTTCAGACAACAATAATTAGAACGCATTCCAAAATATTCAAGTGTATATAACACAACCAAAAGTTCAAAGTACGCAAAATAAAATTTAAAAATAAAATAAATCCTTACGGCATGATTATTCTGGCAACCGGGGACAGAAAGCTAAATGAATACTTAAAGCTGGAGACTTTGTAGGACTGAGCACTACGTCTAACAAAAAGCGACAACGGAATCAGGCTGAACTTTTAACGTTTCGCAACGTACAAAGGGACAATTCGACTTGACAAACAAGGTTTACTCTAAAATAAAATGGCAAACGATAAAAAATAAAATATTAATAATAAGCGCAATAGGTATATAAAATTAGTGCTGCTTCTAATCAATCTTCTTAATAAAAGTTTCATGAGACCTTTTCAATTTCAAAATATGTGTCAAAGGAAATTTCCTAAAAGGATGAAGGGTTTAATGTAATAGGCAATAGGCAGTTGTTCCCTACCTTTATGAACCTTTCACTGAGTACTTAAACAAACAGTTAACTTAAAATAAACCAAAAACGACTTGCAATTTGGATCAAATAAAGTTTTCAGTCAGCTAACATTTTGAAGGTTACCTTGTTTGTTGTTGAGTACTAGTAGCGGTAGTGGTAGTATGGTGGAGTGAGACTTGAGTGACCGTGACCGTCTTTGATGCTGAGTCCTCCTCGTTCTAACCCTGGCAACAACGAGCAACTGAGGAGAACTCTGGACGGCGACGGCGACATAGTCAAGTCACATGATTCATTCATGCGTCATCAACAAGGAGGATAAGCGCCCTATAATATTATCATCCCTGCAATTTTTGTTTTGTGTGGTGGTAAATAACGTGTCTGTTTGTTAGCTCTGCCCATGTATGAAAGCCGTTATGAAATTGGTAATGTTGATTCGTGACACCGCCACCACCAACCATACAATGCAGCAGAAAGAAAAGGCTTGAGCTTGAGCAACGGGAAAAGTTTTTTTTCTTTCTTTTTCTAAACTATAAAGTTATCTTGTAAAGCTAGCTGTACAACCAACGCAACGGCAAAGGAAAAAATGTATGTTGTGCACTCTTCAGTATTTTAAGATCGATATTCCCATGCTCAAAGCTCATGCATCACAATGCTTCCTCACATCTTTTTATGGAGGGAGTAAAACACAAAACGGCAAAAGACATGCAATTCACTGTTCCGAGTTCCGACATCAATACCACTACCTCTGCAAGTCTGTACTATGTACTGTGGTAGTCTGGCGGTGTTTTGTTGTGTGCGACCAAAAATGTACATGTAAAGAGGCGGATAAAAGTAAAGCATTTTTCATGGAAAACCGAAAAACAACGGCAACTAGAACTCCTCTGCTCTGCATAGAAATGGGAGTAAGGAACACGGAGCAAAAAGTGTTAAAAAAGTAAAAAGAAAAGGACAACGCTTCTAAACACAAATGGCATATCTTCGTGCACACAAATGTGATATACCCACTTTCACTCCCAACTTCCAATTCCAACTCAGTTGCATGCATGCATGGGAGGGAGGAAATGAACATCCCCACAAATGTTGAATGTATGGTTTAACCAAGAACTTCATCCCATTCTACGATTTCACTTTCCTTTCCATTTTCTCTATACTTTTATGGCTCATAAATGGTAAAACTTACCGATGCCCAGGGTAGGGTTTCTGTAATTTTATTACTCTACTCACTCTTTTCGTCTTTTCTCCAAGGTTCTTTACGTACGAAGTAGCATTTAACTGAAAAGTGGCTCTTGGCTCTTGTAAAAAGAATCCTTGGATTTTCAAAGAGTAAGTTAAAACGAAGATCTTTCTCTGGGACATATGTACACATAGTTAAGTAATCTCTGTAAGTAATATGCATTCGCGTTATGGAGAGAAAAGTAACTAGCAAACTATTGCAATGCGGATTCCTGGGTACTGT
>JAQFZH010004524.1:0-11834 GCA_034695485.1 Entomobrya nivalis
ATCTGGTTCTTGTGACGCCGTCTGGATAATGTTTTAAAATGTTTAGCAACACACAAACTCGATCTCCATTGACATTACAAACTTTAAAGTAAATTGTTTGGCCGAACAATGAGAAAAGTAAAAATCCTTGGTAAACTAATAGTAGAATGGGTACTTTTACAGATTTTATCACTAAATAAAATATATCAGATAGATAGAGCATCCAAGCGAGAAATATTATATATTTCCAGAATTTGTTATAGCGTTTTTGATATAATGTGTCTACAAACTTGAATTTTTCACTCAAATTGTCAAAATACAAAGGAATCATACCTGTTAGGTAACCTTGATGAGTAAGCAAACGTAAAAGTTTAATAGTTAAATTTTCCATTTTAAAAATTGCGGATCCTAACAAGAATGAATTATTAGATAGTGTTTTCCAGAGGCCACGAAACTTAAGACAAGCAGATTTAAGGGAAAACGACTCCATTGGGCAAACAAAATTATTATTCGGGAAAATCGGATTTGAAATATTAATGATCCTCATTTAGGCTGTTGTTTTTGATATTGGTATTTAAAATGAGTAAAATTAAGTCTGATAAATTAATCAATACTGCTAGCAAACACACGTGGAAATTACTGAAATTAGGACGTTTCATATAAAGTAAAATAAATCAATAACGTTTAATACTCAAAGAAGAAACAAAATATGCAGAAAGAGTTTTTTAACGATGGTGCTTAAAGTATCAGAAACTCTTTGCACACAGACAGCTTACTTAACTTGTATAAGTATTACAAGTTACTTAATTGTGGATTATAGATTTTTGAAGCTTTACGTAGTTTAAACAAAAAGTCGAACAAAAACGAGCAAGGGAATGTTTAAATATTTAAGTTACTACTTTATGTGTGTTATGAAATCGGTTTTAGAAATATAAGCGTGGATAACTTATTTCAAATAGTTTTGGCTGAAGTGGAATTAGTGTAGATTTAGGTTGTTGTTTTAAAGTATAATTTACATAGCCATTTGGTATGAAGCGTAATAAGTTCTAAGTAAATTATTTTCATAAAGACATGTTTTATTGATTAAAGAGGTGTTGGGCCAACAGTTCTAATTTTCACTTGAAGTAAATAGCAGGACATGACGTCAAGAATTGAACTTAGTTTGATCGAACACTACTGAACAGGTTGACGACTTGGATGGTTTTATACGAAGATAAGTAAGTTGAACCGGTGTTTTAAGAAATTCATTACTTTTATGAAAATGGCAATTGTGACAAGAAGTATGATCTGAAAAATATTAAGGCAATAGTCAACCATTATATTCAAACGTATTAATTATGTTTTACAGTTGTGTAATAAGTTAAGTAGCTCCTTTTTCAATAGAGACAACTTTTTGTCAGCATTTGAAAATATTGTTTGCTTTCTGTATTTGAATTTTATCCTAAGATAACCTATCACGCAAAACTGGATTTGTGATGAGTTTTCTTTTGTGTTCTTTTTTATTTATTGTATACTTTTGGATTATGTAGTCATCAAATGTATTTAATATCTAGAAAAACAGTTTTCTTATACGCTGACAATAGTGACAATACTTCTCGAGCTTATTTTAAAATAAACAATGCTATCGTTTATTATTAAACAAGTCACCCATCACTGAGTTCAAAAGTAAGCATAAAATAATTATCTTTTAATAAAAATAAGGTAACTTCAAGACTGTATGCAAAGCTATATGTATGAAAGACCCGTGTTAATTTTGATTTATTTTGTCTCGACAGAGTATTCATTCTTTTTTATATTTTTATAACACTTTTATGACACTTATCACAGTTTGTATCCCAGCATCACTGATTATTTACAAAGAAAAAAGAGGGCAAGTTGAATGTTTGAAGCGTAATAGTTAAGTTTAGTTGTTCCACAAAGTATTTTAGTGTTGAAGGTGCTGCTCACGTATTTTCAGAGATATTGACAGTACATATTCCAAAAGTAAATTGTATAAATATGGAAAACTCAGTAACATTACTCTTACAAAAGGGTGGACAATTCTATGGAAAAAATTTCCTTATACGAACAAGATTTATTTTGTCTCAGTCAAGTTGAAAATTCCAAGTATGATTGCGTGACACCAAAAGATTCTAAAACTAAAACAGGGGTAAAAACTTAATATATTTGATTTAGCGTAGCAAAGTTAGCATTTATTTATTAAGATGTTTTCCAAGTACATGACAAGCTGTCTTATAATATATCTACCATTTCTAATTTTCAAAGATATTATTATATTTTTAAAGTTACAGATAAGTTATGCGAATCATACCAAACTTCCCCAATTTCTAGATTAGTGTTATTTTAAAATGGACGTTTACAATCTAATATTTTGGGAAAAGCTTTTTTAAATTATAGTATTTTAAATTACAGAGCAACCTAAAAAATCAATTATATAAGTAGCAAAGTAGCAAGATTACCAACACAAAACTGAATAACTGTAATTGGGGTCAATTTATCGACATAAGTTACAGATGAAACCTTAATTTTTAACGCTTGAAGAGATTTTGCCATTTTTCGGCATTCTTTTAATTTGAGGGTGGATTTCCCTTTGACAAAATGTAGGGATGCTTTCAATGCAGCAGCAAATGATAGAGAGTCATCGTAAATTCCTCCAAAATTACCCAAGAGTACCATCAAAGCAAACACAGAGTATATGAAACTTGATACTAGTACTATGAATTGCATTGCAGTTATCATATTCCACCCGGTTATCAATGAATATAATGCAACAACGTTGGAAAGTATATCTACGCATAACCACACAACAATAAATACTTGTTGATGTATTTGGCTGTAATAACAAACCAGTAGTTGAAGCTGTTTGTATGCTTGGATTGTCTTTAACATGCTAAGTGTGCTATGCAGGTGAGAAACATTTAGCAATATATTTTTAAGATGATTCCGTATGCAGCAGGATTGGACGCAGTAAAATTGAAACACGGCAAGAAAAAATCCACCAGCAGGTTGAAAAAGAGAGCAATAGTAAATCAGACAGATTAAAGTCCAATATAAATTCGAGTTTGAACCAGCCGTGAAATCGAAATTATAATGTTGTTGTACCAGTTCGGAGCATTCTTCAAGAAATTGGAATCCAGGTGTATACGGTAAGCATCGTTGAATGAAGATGCGAGTAAGTTGGCATGTAGCAAGAAAAATGGGACTGATGATTGAGCTTAGCTGTACCAGTTTTATTGCATGGATGTAGTTCGGGCTAGGTGCATACAGATCTTCAATTCTGTCTAAAAGTAGAAAGAACAATATCGATTTAAAGCATAGCCACAAATAAACTGCTTAAATTTACAGTTATGTATTTACTTTGATTTTTTTCAAGTTTAACAAGCAAATTAAAAAGCTCAACCACATATTTACGCTTTACCAGGTAAACATGTGTTGAAACAGCAAAAGTGAGAGTGGCACTAGTATAAAGTATTCCTTCGTAGATTACTACATTGGGAAAATTGTTCCGATAGTGGAAAAATTGAAATGTAGCAATTAACGAAACAAAGCACAGAGCGTAACAGTTGTAGATTTCTCGCCGCAAACTCAAGTTGTCTGAACAAGTTAATACAGAAGTGTTGGAATTTATTTTAAAAGGATAACCTACTAAAAAACTGAGTGTCTTCAGATTAAGCTGAACCAAACCAAGTAAATTGTGCTTAACTAACATGGTTCAAAATTAATTGTTTCCAGGCAGAAACTTTGAGTTTGGCCAGTTTTTGAAGAATGCGAAAGAAGGATGTATGGATGCTTGACTAAGTTTAATATACTGATAGAAGGGAAATCGAAACATCAAAAAAGTCAGTTCATAACAGCGTTATGGAATATGAAATATGATATGCGATGAGTTGATATAGAAAATGGAGTATTGCAGGCGCATAAAAAATAAGAATAATAAATTTCCGACAAAACTAATGAACTTTTTGACACATAACTGCTAAGTTAGCAGCTTTTGGGTTCCGCTTATAATTTTAATTAGATTTGGTTTCCCAGAGTTCAATAACAACGCCATACATACTGAATATTTTAGTTGTTTTCGTTGAAGTTATGCTCCAAGAAGCAGAGTCTTTTCTGATTATAGTAAACAAGTTTCCTGGAAAATATATTCATATTTCATAAGCTCATATTCGAAGGCCAATATTAGTAAGCTAGCTCATTTGTGTACACAAGCCAGTTCCAGTAACTAACTGATGTCCAATAATAAGGTATGTGAAAATTGTGTGACCGGAAAGTGAAAATTTTGTTGCTCCGGCAATAATCTAAAATATGGCTATTTAGTAGGTTACTAATTTATACTCAAATTATTGCACTTTTTAAAATTTGGGATAAATTAAAAGGACAATTTATCGACAAAATTTATCTGCAAAATCGACATTCAAATGTTATGTCTACTCATATGCCCATAAGAAGTAATTAAAAATTCAAGTAGTTATTTATTATCATTTATTTTTTAGCCATAAAAACGTACATTTAGATTAGTAAAACTCATTTAATTTGAAAATATAAACTCACAAGGTGAAACTTTACGCATTTTAATTTTAAACAGAACAAATAATATATTTAAAGTTTTTTTAAATATGATTTGTGTTATCAATTAGTAGATGTACATTTAGGTATGTATACGTTTTAAATTGAGTTTTCATGCATAAAAGCCGGTGTATTTTAAATATTAGCTACCTTGGGAAAACTAAGTGGTAGAATATGGTGTATATCTTACACATAGTAAAGAATTAACTTCATATCCTGTGTTGTTTTTCGTATCATTATATTATATACTTGGATTACGGTGACACTGACTGGGTTTGCAAGAGTCTTAATATATGTATATTTAGCTTGTGGTCGTATTTATTTACTATAAAAATTTATGTACCGTATTTATAATAATATTTATAAGACACGACTAACAGGACAACTTAATTTCATCTGTAAGCTGGGTTCCTCACTTTTTAGTCAAAGTTATTGGCAAATGACCAATTTATCTATTGACAAACGCAATAAAAATTACAAATTATGGATAAAAATTAAATCGTCTGTAAAGTTTTAGACTAGTGCAGTGTTCTTATTAAAATTTCATTTTTCTTTAGGGATTCCTTTTAATTTATAATATGCATTCTTCAAACGACCAACCATATATCATAAACATGTATCTAATATCTAAGGGAACAGCTTTCTCATACATATATCCTGATTTTACTTCATGAACTTATTTTTTAACGAAAAATGTTTACATTTATTAATAAATGAGCTACACATCACTTCTGTCCAAAAGTCAGCATAGCATAAAATTATCTCTTAATAAAAAATAAGATAATCTCAAAACTGTATGCAAAGGTTTATGTACGAAAGACCTACTTTAATTGTGATTTATCGAGTTTCGACAGAGTATTCATTCATTTGTACATTTTTTTAAAAGTTGACATATATTTATATATTAGTTATCAGTTATATTTTTACCACAGTTCGTATACCAACATCACTGACTATTCATAAAGATGAAAGAGAACAAGTTGTATGTTTGCAGCATAATATTCCAGTTTAGTTGTTCCACAAATTATTTTGCTGTTGAATCTACTACAGTTTTTCTGAAATATTAAAAACATTAAACAAGTAATTTCTGGAAATATGGAGGGCTCAGTAACATTACTCTTACAAAAGGGTGGAAAATTCTACGGAAAAATCCCTTTATTCGAACAAGATTTAATTGGTCTAAACCAAGTTGGAAATTCCACGGAAGATTGCGGGGCACCAAAAGATTCTGAAACTGAAACAAAGACCCCCACAACAAATTTATTCATGCGAACAAGCAATCAAACAACACCCACACCGATTCTCAATGCCGGCACAGAAATAAAAGAAACTATGAGGAATTTTGTGTTCAAAACTGGAATATCTCCAGCTCAAGAAACCAAAGTATGGAAATGTTTTTCGGTTTCAAAGGAACCAGAAATTATATCAATTACAAAGGAACGGAATACCATCCCCATTTTGATTGAAGCCAGCCCCACACAAACCGCACGCGATTTTCTGGAAAGCAACAAAGCAATTCTAGATATCGAAAGGATCGAGCTATACCGTTTATACACCAACAATAGCCAATGGGTCGAAGATAACATGCAGCTGGGGGAATTTGGAACAGAGTTTACTCTTGAAAAAGCTAAATACGTTATAATTCAGACACCATATGAAAAGTTTTTCGAGTTCTTTTGGGATTCCGAATTAGTGATTGAATTTCAACACAGAATTAAAAAGTTACAAGAAACTAGTTGTAAGTTAGTTTTTTATTGTTGTGGTTGCCCACTTCAGGGACCTCAAATGAGAAACACCAATGTTGGGGAATATTCAACAGTATTTTCTAAACCACTGTTATTAGGAGGAGGAAAAAGTTTAAAGTGTGATGTAGACTTATCAAATGCATCTACGATTGTGGGCAAAGGCGCAAAAGATGGCCCTGAATGGCTTGTTTATAAAGAAGGATTAAATATATTATCTAAGTGTTCTAACACTTCATGTGAATCAATTAATAGTTGTGTTGTGGTGCAAATCGGATACCCTGTACTGGAAACTATACTACCTGGAAAACTGAGCTACCAATGTCCTGCTTGCAGTGACACAAAATTGTCTATTGTCACTTTTGTCGTGTCAAATGCAAGGGCAAAGTTTACTTTTCACAAGTGCTCTAGTAACAAAGTAGAAACGGTCATATTAGAATCCACAACAAATGACAGTGGGGATTATACTTTGTTTATGGAATCAGATTTGAAGGAGACTGGGAAAACTGAATATGATTATATTGAAATAGCCACGGTGAAGTTTGGTGTATCTTTCAATAAATGTCAGCTTTGTAACCAAACTGTTCGTCTGGATGAGGAAAAAATCATGCCATGTGGCAGAGCATTTCATGAAAAATGTTTGAATTTGAGTAAGACCTGTACCGTTTGTAGTCTTTCGGATTACAAGTTAACAGATTTAAATGAAATTATGGCATCATCGTCATCATCAAATGATGCTGTAACTTTACATCTTCCCAATTATGAGTTTGGTAGTTGTAAGTCGACTGAGAAAGCTGTACCAAGGTATATTGGATTGGGGCTAATAACTAAATTGCATAAATCTGCTCAAGGTCAAAGCTCGGAAAGTAGTTTGGAGGTTCAGCAAAGGTTTATTGTTGCAAATTTACCGGCTTTAATCAGGGACACGATAGTAAATACTCTTGTAATTTGCCACCTAAGACAGCGTGAAATTATTTCTGATGAGGATGAAAAGACTTTGGTATGTTAATACACATTGAGCACTGAACATAAACATTTACACAAGGAAATAATTAGTGATTATGATTTGTTCGATATTTTCAGGATTCAATTCCAAAACAAACTGAAAAGACACGAGAGTTATATCGGATAATTGGAACACGAATTGGAGGAATACTGACATTATTGGATATTTTAAAGTTAAGTTGTCAGTCTGGAGCAGTGGAAACTTTATCTGGATATATAAAGGAATTTGGTGGTTGATATGATGACAGTATGTAATATTTCGATAATATTTAGATAATTAATATTAGTTAATTTTGCAGTAGTGTACAGAATTATTAGACTTGTCGACTTTTCCTGTAATATTACCATGCTTACAGTTATATATTTGTAACGTAAGTAGCAAGTTTGCAATTGTTTTGGTTTGCTGTATTCGAACTTAAAATGTTGTGTTGATTTTAAGATTGTGACTGGTTTCAAGTAGATACAGAGGTCATGGTTTTATTCCTTATCATTTATTTATTAGCCTTATAAAATTACATGCATGCGGATAAACTTAAAAAATATGAATGTATGAGCTCTCAAGAGCAAGTTTAGTGTCAATTATTTCTCATGTTAAACAGGTCAAATAATGTTTACAAAAATTTCTTAATATGATCTGCGTTATCAATTATAAGTACGTTTAGGTATATGTTTTAATGGATTTTCATGTATGAAGCATGTTAATATAAAAAGTTATGGGTAGTAATAACCCCGTCGACAAAACACGACAATTTGTCTTATATTTACACATGGTAAAGAATCAATGTAAATTATGTTTTACAAGGTTTTGAAAATATTTCTGTAGGACACAATGAAAATACTTCCAAGAAATATTTAATGAGAAAGAGCCCCCGAAAAAATAACCGAAATTAAATTTTAGGGCTTGCATTAAATTTAGTATATCATCAATAATTGAAAAATCATGGAATACTAACAAAACCAACAAAGCGCTAAAACCTTGGATTACTTTGACATAGTAGCTTCCGAAGCATAGTAGCAATTTATTTCTAAACATAAAACGTTTGACGTCAATTGATACTCAAAATTAAAAACAGACGCCAGTAACGGAAATAGCCATATTAACTTCAATGATTAAATTAAAGTAGACGCAAACAAATATATTTAAATACAACCGTCAAAATATCATCCAGCCACATATTGATGCCACAAATTTAATTGCAAGAGTGAGTATATAACGGTTGGCATGGATTCATGTAGCTATCAGACGATTATCTGGATTAACAGGAGTATTTCAAGTTTTCCACATCGCTAAACCTAAAACAATTTCCAACCATGAAATCAGCAGACTTTTTAGTTGAATTCTATCTAGCTGTAATTCTATTGGGAATTATGGCAGTAGCTCATTTAAAAACAAGTCTGAATGGTAATGATAACAATTGAGTGTGATAGCATCCATCAATAAATTCATTTTATTTTCGCGTAGGTTGGTGCAATGGGTACATTGCCTTTGACGGGGAAGCATAATCCAAATGAGCTAAGTACACGTGCTGGTTAAGCATTATGCAAATTTTGTCATCGTTACGAAACGATTTTTTAAAAACTAAATCTGATTGTTTCCCAAAAGATTAAAATAAATTGATTTTAAAAAGTAGGTCAAGTTTTAGTAGCAGTTGGTTTTCGATAGTTATCATGCTTTCAAAAGCACACTAGTAGTGCAAGTTCGAAGTATAAACTACTTACCATTTTGTACCTACATAATTGTACTAGCTTTGAAATGTCACCGTGACCATCAAAATTGGTCCATAAACGTAAAAGCCAACTTTTGTCAAATATTTTTAAATTTTTGGCATATGTGAAAGCCTTTACTCATATCTACAAAAATACTAGAACTGATATCTAATCTGTATCTCTATTTTCCTCTTGATATCTAATTACTTATATTTTTACATCACCGCAACAAAAAAATTATGTATGAAAAATTGAATATTTGTCCGTATATTTACTATCCAAATAAAAAACCCATCAATAAATCCTTTCCCTTCAATTTTTTCAGAATCTCAGCAGTCTTTTAATTGATGAAATTTGTGTATATGAGTATCTCTGCCTACACAGTGGAATAAGTGGAATTCTTTCAAAAAATCTGAAATGGCTATGTCGGACCACTACTTACTTAAAAACATGTATGTTATTAAGGACATTTTTTAACAGAATGGATGGGTTGTATGCATAATTACCACCACCCACTGTAAAATCCTTACAGCCGAAGAAATGCATTTTTGAAATTTGTGGAACTTCACTGATTTCAGTCGTCCATCATAACCATAATCACTTGAGATGGATATTAATTTAATGTAAATGTAAGCTAAATGATCATTCAACTATGCAAAGGCTTATGGTACTTTGGTACTGCGGTTGTAATGATTTGTTTTGTGTAAGCTTTACAAACAATTATTTAACTTGTATTTATTTAAACTTTTCCAAAAAAAACCTTGACTCAATAAATGGATTTTGATCCAATAAATCTACCAATGAGTCTAAATATCAATTGCAGAGCCTGCAACAATCTGTGTACTTGAATATTCAAACTTTTATTATTCATTTAACGACTAGTAAATACAAATCTATTGTGGTAACACATGTGATTTTTTTTTGGCTTGAACAGTACGACATTGACGTCATACGTTAGTACAATTTTCAATTAGTTCATAAGAGCTGAACGGCTCTTTAATACTTCGATATATATGTATTTATATATAAAGTAAGTGTATGTATGTATAACATCACCAGTTAGCAAATGACAGCTGATAAGATAAAAAGCGTCGCCAATATTCCACTACAGACTGATAATGTCTAAGCCAATCCATGTACGTTAAAGTTTTCTTAGTGAGGATTATTTGCCTCATTTATTCGTTTGTTTGGTCTGCTCTCTTCTGTTTCATATTTAATGTCTCCGTATTTTACTGAAGTGGTAGGAATTTAAACATTGAATAAGGTAATTAACATTTCGATGTTAATTCCTAATAGGAATTTTGGTGCGGTTTTTTTTGTAAAGTATTAAATATTATTTTCCAGTACTATATTTGTTTGTTTAATATATTAATCAATTCACTTTTTGCAGTTTACCAATTTTACAAAGTGGTTTTCCAAAAATATGGATTTTTTCCTTATCAAGAAGAAAAATAACATTGCCATATTTCCGAGAAAAAAAGGTTTACATGCGGAATGGCTATCTTCAGATGAAGATGTCGACCAAAAGCCATTTTCTATTGTTAAAAAATTAAGCGAAACAAGAATGCTGACTGCAAATGGGTTTGCATTGGATTTCCAATTACCCAAAGAAAAGGAGCATGACACAAATATCTGTGAAACGGTGAAACGAGCTCTTGGAATGGGTGATTTGTAAGTTGTTTACTAGTTTCGTACAGTCTTGTGTTAATGTTTCCATAAATGAACTTACATTGGTTTTTATAGGATTCACGAACTAAATTTCAAACTGACCATGTTTGAAGTAGACGACAAAGGAACAATTTTAATTAAAAACCGTTCTTATGCAAATAAGGAACACTGGGGGGAAAACCATTTTCTTCGTGGACCTGGAAAGATGACCGTTTTTGAACGGTTGTGTGATGTGTTTGGGGAGGAAAATGTCAAATTTCACTTGGTTCTGCGTTTGGCTTATTTGCCAGTTAAGGATGCAGTTGTTAATGAGAAGTCATTAATTACCTTAAGTGCGGATGACTTTAAAACACTTCCATCAACCAATAGGTCTGCATACATATCGGCGGATTTTTCGATTCCATCTGAAATGTGGCACCTATGGGAACAGGGTTCTGGCTATCTGTACGCTAACGTGACATTCAAAGTACGGTTGAGTGGAGATGCGATGAGAATTGTAAAATTGAGGATGGGAGGAGGAAAATGTTTAGATTTGGGTAGGAAATTAATGGGGGATAATATTTGTACGGATTTGGAGATTGAATGTCGAGATGGGAATGTAGTAAAATGTAATAGGGCGTTTTTGGCGGTAAATAGTGAAGTTTTTCGAGCAATGTTCGTAAATAAGGAAACGAAGGAAGCGAAAGAAGGAAGATTGGTGGTGGTTGGGATGGGAGAGGTAAGTGTGAAGGCGATGGTTAGTTGGATTTACTGTGAGGAATTTGGTCAAGATGTTTGGAAGACTTTTGAAGTCGTTTTTGAGTTGTTGGAGGCAGGGCATAGATGGGATCTGAAAGGGTTGGTGGAAGAATTGAGCGGTCTTATTACAAGGCGAAATACAAGGGATGAAAAATGGTGGACTGTGGGAAATGCTTTAAAGCTTTATATGTTTACAAGGAATGTTGACGAAATGAAGGAAATAAGGAATAAGGCTGCTGGAGTACTAAAAATGTTAGAGAGACAATAATATTTAGTTAACTAAATATAAGTTGGAAATTATTAAATTCAGGTCAAATTGAATAATTCTTATTATTTTCTTAAATTGCCATTTTAAAGGTATGCCTTGGACTCTGTAAACAAATTAGTGGAATCAGTGGAGTACCTTGATTTGTTCAGGAGTGATCCCAA
>JAQFZH010004525.1:0-11832 GCA_034695485.1 Entomobrya nivalis
GCTGTTAAATACTTCACTCTGATAAACTTGGCAGAGGGAGGCTTGGAAAATTTTATTACTATGGCTTTTTTCATAATAAACGCATGTACAAAAGTCTACTACGTCTACCTACATGTCCGACGAGAACAAAATATGACTCGAATGCTAGCCAGTACCCGCAAATTAAGGGAATTCTCCAGGAGACACTCAGTAGCACGAAACGGATGTCTTTCCGGCTCCCCTGTGAGGTTTGCCACTACTCTTGGTATTTCTTCGTTGATGGTACCACTTATCCAAACACTCTTCTCAAAATGGACACTTAAAGGTACGATATTGTTATCGTCAAAATTCATGAAATTTCACTTGTACCTTTGGAAACCAGAAGTGTTCGACGACGAGTCTGATGACGGAACCTTCAGAATGATAGAGGATCGATTTGAATATGATCTCACCACAAGTAATATTCTGTTCGGAGTATTTGGGATTCTTTTGAGCTTCACTAGCGCAGCGCAGATAAATGTAGCGGGGGACTTGATGCTCGTAACGGCAAGGATGATAAAGGAGGAAATGACTGTCTTTGTTGAGAGGGTCAACCAGCAAGAAATTGTCATGGAAAACATGACATTGGAAGAATTTCTTTTAGAAGATGGCCCCTGGGTTCATTTTCAACTACTAAAGCGTGGTATTAATGACAGCAATGATGCATTCGACTCCCTTCTGAAATATATGCATATTAACAATCTGATGCGCTTTGTCTACTTTGTGATGAATGCTTTCGATGGAGAATTCTCAGTCTTTGCATTCTCGTCATTGGTTTACAATATTGTCAAAGCGTCATGCACATACAGGTCCGCAACAGATGCAGCAAATCTAGTACGTTTGGCTTACTCATTTCTCATTCATCAATGTACTGAAACATAAACGTATAATGATGAAATCAACTTTTGAATTTAAAGAACCCAAATACTAGGAAGTGGATTCGACGGTTGGCCTGGAAAAGTGCCGACAAACAGTTTATGGAGAAAATGCACTTTGTTCTAGATGAACTAAAAGAAGAACCACTTGGAATGGGAAAGGGGCAGTTTCTAATCGACGAAAGCTTTCTGTTTCGAGTGAGTTACTATCAAAATGTTTTAAAAGGATTTTTTAGACAATTCCGCCATGCTACTCTCAAATGAAATTTTTATTTTTCAAGTTTCTTGGATGGGTTGGTTCCGTATTTGTACTCCAGGCAGAATCTCGTGGTGACAATTCCACTGAATAGATATACTTCAGTTTCGTTTTGTGGACGTACCATGTACTAGTCTAAGTAGTTGGACCCTACCCAAACCTTTTGGTTATATAGTTCATCGATTGTCCATACACATTTAATCGAGAACTATAGGTTTAAGATATAGATATCTATAAATACTATTTTACTGTTATATGCAATAATGACATTATGGCAACCCTACTCACCCGGCCTGGACATACATTAAGTGCTAGCAGCCTAAGCTTTTAATTTTAAAAAACCATTCCTTTATCCGATTTATGCAACTGTTACATTTTTGTCATGTTGTCTTGCAAAATGGTATTGCTATATTACGTAACATAAGGTAATGCGTAACATTGCATTATATGAAATAAATTAAATACGTTGTTCGATATAAAATATAATAGTTATGATTAATTTAACTTATCGTCTTACCTAAAATACTACTGGTTTATTAAACAGTAAAACAGTACTTAAATTATTGTAGTTAAATCAACTAAAATTAAATCGTGGTAGTTGAAAATAGTGAAGTAAGAATGTTGTAACAAATGTACATTAATTTTACAGGTAATCTATTAAGCTGTTAAAATATATACGTCATTGTTTTCTGAACATAATTGCATCAAGAAAAAGCTATAAATAAAATTACTTTATTTTTATTGCTGAAAAATGACGCATGACCATTATATATAGTCTGTGGTGTTTATATTATATGAACGTATGTTTGATGTTAATTTTGATTAAGTTAAAACACATGATGATTGTTGATTTATTGCATACGTTATAAACTAGGTTAATAAAGTATACAGATTGACGTTTTTAACTACTAAATTACTACAACGTAGAACATCAGTGATTAATTATTTATACTAAAGCTCATTTAGTCCTCAACTAAAATACTGAATCTAGCAAGGTGTTATTAAACAAAAAACGCCATGAAACTTTTTGGTCAAGTTCATAATATTCTTCTTGTTATATTATTTATTTCTCAGCTGGTAAGCTAACCATTTTCTTCTTTTACTGCCTTTTAAATCTGATTTTATTCCGTACGCTAAACTAAACATTTCTGACTAAACGTGTTTTAACAGGGTCAAGGGCTTGGGAAAAAGACAACGTATCGCCCTTCCAAGAAGGACACCAATAAAGGGATCATACCAGCATAAATATTCGCTCCTATTGCAGTCGTTTGGGGAAACCATTCATTCGCGGATCAAGAGTTCCGATTCGGTTCTGAAACAATAAGCAGAATGCATTGATTGAATAAACGCCAGTATTTTGTCACAAATCATTTATGTGCAGTCATACTTTATTTTCGATCGTGTTGGCGTATTTGCCTGATTCGTTGCGTTCTAATATAATAATTACTCCAAATTTAACTAATTTGTAAAACTCTCGTTTGCGACGATAGAAATAAGCACAAAAAGTTTAAATACATACACATATTGGGTTACATTACCTGTCATGTATTCTTCAAACGCGGTACGCTGTGATTTCATATGTATTTATAGATTATAATCAACTTGAGGACAGCCTAAACAGCATGACAATAATTTAAAATCCAAACCAGACACACTGTGAATACCCAACGCCCAATCCTAACCTGGTTCTAGGGAAATTCAAGGATCAGTAGAATTATTTCCCACAGTTATTCTTGTATTTTAATTGATATGAAGTCCCATAGTTGTCCTTAGTTCAGAATTAAACTATGATCGGTATTGTGTATTGTTATTCGAAGTAACTAACAGCGGAAGGAACTGGAATGCCACGGCTTTACAAAGTATTTAATATTTTTATGGTTCAATTATGGGAGTGATTTCTACTGCTGGAGCGTTTGTTTCGGTTTTCAAAGCACATCCATAAAGGATGCTTATATCTCATTAAACTTAATATCTTATCAATTTTAAAGTAAAGACAACTCTTATTGCCATTAACCGTTATCTGTGATCTGTGATCCGTTAACCGTTGCCGAACTGTTATCAGAAAGCAACTCTTATCTGTGACTTCCAAGATTAATCCGGAGCCAGCTTCTCTGCTGACGAGGGGTGTGGGTTGGGCATTCTTGGACGGATATTTTTATATTCTACTCACTAATATTATTTTTATTGTATTATGTATATGAACTCGAACATTTGTATTGACTATGTATGTTACCAATGAGTTTGCAAATAAATAATTTCAATTCAATTCAATTAAAATCATTATTTATAAACTTAATATCTTTGCCTTACACACTTTTACTAATTTAACGTTCATTTTGACATGTAATGAACAAATTCGTATTCTACTCTTTACACGTACCTACACATCATTATATGCCTTATCCTAGTGTCAATAGACAATTGTTAGCTATATTATATTGATTTAGCATTTGATGGTTTTAAAAAATTAATCATTTCTGCACGTCAGTTATATTTATATGCCAAGTAAGCCATTCCATGTTTTGCATGATTACACAAATCACAAAATCTCGTGTTTAAGTAGCCGTGATCTTGAGAACAAGGGAAAGAGTTCGATTTGGATAGTAAAAAATAAATGGTTTAAAATTAAACGTTTTTCTTCATTTTTAATTTCCAAACTATTAAATAAGTAAAAAAATCATATTATGTGTATGCACGTGAAGGAAATCTCATAAAAGCTTCGACATTTTAAATTTAATATCAACTATTTTTCCACTTAATTTTGTTTAGTGAAATAAGGTACAACATTAAGTGGTGCTGGATAATTTCTCAACCATGCTTTCCCTTGATGTGTATTGCCATCTTGATCTGTCCAGGTTCCTTCTGGAAGATAAATGTCACGAGAAGTTGCTCCTTCTACAACCACAGGGGCAACGAGAATACTATCTCCAAGCATGTATGCTAAAAATGCAATATAAAATAAAGTATTAGCCATTATCAGCTAAATTATCATCACTCCTAATCCTGTCAACTTTAACAATTCGGTTATACATACCATCATCAATCCTGTGTGTTACAGAGTCCTCCGGATCCACCCACCAAATTGGCCTGTTAATTGGACTACCATCAACCGTAGCTTGTCTTGCAGCGGCAATGATTTCATCACGAAATCTCTCACGTACAGCAAGCACTTCCAAACAAATTTGCACCGTCTATAAAAAAAATAAATATTAAACACGTCTTACAATCAATCAAACATGTGCCAAATTGACTTACTTCAGCATCATAATTCCAAGGAACAAGGGAGAACTGAACAGCAGGCATGAAAATGTTGACCTGCACCCATCTCACAAACATTTCCTTGCTTGGCAGTTGACCATAAGCGTTACCCCCAATCATATCTGGAAGTACAAAAGGATACCCAACAATTCCAAAGTGGAGTAATGTAGGAATCGTGGATTGAAGTCCGTTATCATATCCAAACCGAGAATCTTTATCAAGCATTCTGATGAATGTGGGTAGTTTCTAAAAATACATTGGATCTTACAAAATATTTGCATGATTTCGATTTACCTAATACGATATTTTTTTTTTCGATACTATTGACATTACATTCCTTCAACTTTCGTAGAATAATAGTCGCACTTAAATATTAGTTGTATAATTATAATTAACCATTGCTTTAATTTCGAAACATTTTAAACATTTTCTATAATGGTAGCAAATCCGGTCGGGCCGATGTTTTAACGTAATGGCAAAATTATATTCTGTCTGTCTCTGCATTCGATTTGAGCAGAGCATAATTATTAGTTATTTTAACTAATGCTCCCATTTTCAAAGGTATCCGTCCTTTAATAGAAAACCCAACCAAATATTTTGACTTTCATATTTTGATAAGGCGTGCAAGAAGATGAACAACTTTTGTATGCAAGTTCGATCACATCTCTATGAAATTATTCCAGACTTTCTTCAAAAATATATAAATTGAAAATCGACACGCAAAAACACATGTCACGTAACTCTGTCTGAATGAATGAGTCCATTTGTCAGGCCTATTGGCATAACCGTGGCGTGATATATGCTATATTTAAGTCTATACATACGTGCACAATAATAAAAAAGTGTATGAAAAATTCTGACAAATTATTTTAATGATTTTTAAACATTTTGCGTGACTTTAAATTCAATATTGTGTTCAATGGGTTGGCTTTTTCTTTCACAGAACGCCTATCCATTCATCCTGTGGACCTGGACCGGGAGCTGTGTCGTGTCACACAAAAAGCAAACCATTCTTCTTACTGATTTAAAAAAAGGTATTTTTACTTGAAAATAATATAGTAACTATTATTTACCTTGCTTCTTGGTCTTTGAGACTCTTATCTGCGTAGCTGTTGCAACTTTACGCTTGCTTCTTGGGGCAGGTTCTGGTGGATACTCTGGTTCCTCAAATAGAATCAGTGTTTCTTCAAGTCTGCCCATTTCTCCAGTATTTTTCGTGGATGGAATGCTATGAGCCATGGACCTACAACAGCTTAGCTATTGCCACACAGAGACAAAAAACAAAAAAATATTTCGTAGAAATAAATACACCAGAATAATCTCTTGATTTAATTGATTCCTCACAAGCAAAATCGTAATCAGCCAGAATGCGTGGGTGGACATTGTTTCGAAAAATAAAGTGTCAACAAATTTGTAACACTAATGATTATAAAGGAGCCAGATAAAAAAATATAATGCAAAAACTATTTAAAATCCCGTCCACAGTTCTCATCCATTCAGAAAACAATTTAATGAATGGTCTTGTGCATTTCATTGTATTAAAAACAAAGTAAGAATGAACAATGAAGAAACCTTATTCGCATTAATGCTCAGAGAAGAATATTTTACTTAGCCAATTATGTTTTTAAATTAATTAGCCACATAGCTAATTAATTTTTCAAATACAAAAAATTGTTTACAATTCGACACAATTAATCATCTTACACCCACAACACAGCTGCAATTTGAAACATTACAATGATTATAATTACTCTTCATCACCTCCTTCTTCATCGGCGGATGGTGGGGGAGCGTCGGACTTATCTTTTCCCTTTCCTTTACCCTTACCCTTTCCTCCCATCGGGAACTCAATTCCACAAGTCTTCATGTGAGCACCCATATTACACTTCTTAAACTCCGAGTATCCTTTGCAATTGTCGTCCATTGAAAAGCTTGCAGCTAATATTTTAATATTTAAAGATTGTATTTTTTTTTAAAGACAGTTATTCAAATACAAAAAAAAATGTTCCAGACTTACAATGATCCACGTTACATTTCTTAATATTTTCCAAAGCGTCTGCACGATACTTCTCTGGGTACACCTTCTCCACGTGCGCCTTTGCTCCATCTTCGTTAAATTTCCCAGAGTCGTCCATCTGATTAACGAAAAAAAAATATATTTTTCGTCTTGACCAATTAAAAAAATTATTACGTAGATTAAAAAAATATACACATACCACGCCTTGTTTCTTCCAAGCACAGACCATCGTGCACTAATAAAACAAAAAAGTTACATTTAAATCTAAAGTTTTGATTTCCAAATTGAAAAATACCTATGTAACCTTTCAACTCACCATATTCTTTTTACCCCATTTTCCACCTTTTCCCTTACCACCGCCCCAATGGGGACTACGCCGGCGACGACGCTCTTCCTCATCTGTCTTTTCTTCTTCCTCCTTCTTCGTATTCTCCTCGTTGCATTCCTTGAATCCCTTGAAGGCCTCTTCCGTATTGATCTCATCTTCATGACATTTCTTCATCATCTCCTTCCATTTCCCTTTACCTTTTCCCTTCTTCTTGCCGCCACCTTCTCCTGCGAATGCCTGAAACAAAAATGAGGTTCCAAGTTAAAATTATAGAAATATTGAGGTCCGACTCAAGCTGAAAATATTCCAGTTTAGAAAACTTACCACTGCAATCACGCAGAGCAGAACACCGAAAATTAACAAAGTTCTCGTCTGCATTTTGTCTAGTTTCTAAAAAAAAATGACTAGTTGAAAAGGAAGGAGGATATGGATTTGACTCGATTAGAAAGCAGCGGTTGGGGATTTTATGCAAAAATTTAGTGGATCATATTTGTCGTCACTTCTTCGTCAGTGTCAAATCGACATCATCATTGCATGTCTTTGACAAATTCGACAATGAATGATTTTTTTAATGCGTCATGTCAGTCATGTTACATGTTATGGAATTCGTCACGTTTGGAAAAGGATATTCAGATTTGATACATTTTTTAATCGAATTAGCATGTATTGACGTTTTTCAACAATGGTTTCAAAACAAAGTTTAAAATAGTTTTGACGCACCATGTTCAATGTTTTTTTTCTTTATTGAAAGATATGACAGGCAATTTAGTAGGGATAGCTTGCACGTGTCGTGTACAAAGTTAGTATTAATGATTGATTAGTTATAATAATCTGTATGAGATTAAGGTTTGTAGGGGAATGCGTGCATTGCATTTGTGATAAATTTTGATGCGTTAATCAATACAGTCTGGTTCCGGGGGTTTAATTAAACCCCATGTTTCCCAAGAACTTTGCCATATATCATCGATTTCTTACTGTTTTTTAAACTTGAATTGCATTTTATTAAATTTGCACAAGGTGAATTTTTAATATTCCACGACATAAACGTTCTAAATTAAATGTACTTTACTTGTATGGAAATTATGTTGTTACTCATTAACAGATTTTGTTACTGATGAGTTTTTTTTTACTATAATGACCCCATAGGAAGGATTTTGATAAATTCTCATGAGGTTTAATTAAACCCCCGGAACCAGACTGCGATACAAAAAAGTGCGTTTCCCAAGAATATTAAAAGATCACCCCATTCATAAATACACACCTAAATATCAGAATATCATTTATCGTTACAATCGTTATCAACCCAATATGTAAAATGCGTATGCGTTGTTTTGAAGAAAATAGGAATGTACAATAACAAGTAGTAGCCCGGTCACGAATGTGACCTCCATCTAGAATCGTGAAAAAGTTAGAACTCCTCTTTATTGTGCACTAAAAGAATGGTGGGATGGGTTTATTTTTTAAATACACAGGGCAATAGAGATAAGAAATATAAAAATAGAGTGGTCACCGTCGCTTGTTACTATTGAGATAAAGTAACTACCATTTGATTAACATGGAGAAATTTTTGTTTTTGACGCCGTGACCGGTCTTCCTATTCCCATCTCTCTTCACAGGGCTAACTACAGAGTCGGTAATCGGGAATAATTTTAGTTATTCATCCACGGACATTTGGGGTTTTATAGAAGTTACTTGGAGACATTCTCGCATCTGCTTGCATCATGGGAACCATTCCCTCCTCCCGTTCAATGGAGGAAATTTTTTACTTATTATAAATTATTGTTTGTTTGATTTTAAAATTGTAAACACAAACCTAGTGAAATGTTAATAAAGTGGACTTATATATTTCTCGCTAATTAGAAGTGATTCTGCTTACTTTGGAGTTTAAATACTTTTAAACTGTATTTAACTTGAGTCATGATTGCAATAAATGTATTTGGAAATGTAATGCTTATGCATTGAAAATTGGCTGAGCAAATGTGTGAAAATGTATAAGCTCTGGCATAAGTTACGTAATTCAACATTATGAACGTGTGATATACGCTCCGGAACAGGAGAAACACATCGAGCTGACTTGTACTTTTAAGTATGATACTTGGCAGTTGTTTAAAACAAAGAATTTGCGTGACCTGTGACCTCAACCAAGAAGTCTGATTAATTTGGAATTCATTTGGTTTTCCATCCTTTTATTTATTTGAGGCTAACATGTACCACCCCCATCCATGATCCCTTATGCTAATTCTGGGACCATTTTACAACCATGCCTAATATATTTTTGGTATATATCGATTTAATTAAGATAAAGATTGGATCTATTGATCGAAAAGTTAGTAAGTTTTATATACTAGCATAATGGAAAGAATTTTTTTCAAGTCAAATCACTATCAATTTTTTTTATTGAAAGAAAATATTTTATTACAAACATCCTAAATATATTTGTCAGTTCAATTACTTCAATTTGTCAATTTTGTTGTTAAAATCCATCACAGATAATTTTGTTGAAAAGCGCTTTAAATTGTATTATTCTTCGTCCTTTTTATCCCCCTTTTTCCCCTTTCCTTTTCCTTTGCCCATTTCAATGCCACAGACCTCCATATGAGCTTTAAAAGTACACTTCTTAAAATCCTTGTATCCCTTACATTTCTCATCCATCGAGAATTTTGAGGCTGAAGTCAAAATTCAAATTTATAAAAAAATGCACCAAAAATTTAACCAAAGACAAAAAAAATATCCCCTAAAATACAAACTTACAATTTTCCGCAGCGCATGCCTTAATTTTTGTTAAAGCGTCTGCTCGATATTTCTCAGGGTAAACAAGGTCTATATGCGCCTTTGCTCCATCTTCGAGGAATTCGCCAGTGGAATTATCCAACTGTGATAGTAAAAAATCATATACAAAATTAGAAAACCTTGAAAAAAAACCTTGTGGATTTTTTAAAAACAACTGGAAAATCACATACAATGCCCTGTCGCTTCCATGCGCAGACGCCCACGCACTGTTGAATTTCAAAACAAGCCATGATTAAATACTTGTATTCAAAAAAAAAATATATTTTTTTAAATTGAAAAACTCATTCCATTTTACCATATTCTTTCCCCCCTTCCCTTTCCCACCACCTCCACCCGGACTGCGACGACGACGCCGTTCCTCTTGTGTCTTGACCTCCTTTTGGCACTCATCCATTCCCTTGAACAATTCATCCACGTTGGCTTCATCATCATGACATTTCTTCATCTTCTCCTTCATTTTCTCTTTGCCACCACCACCACCTGCGCTTGTCTGAAATAAATAGTTCACATAATAATTATTTAATCAAGTAATTTAGTCTAGTAAATTTCCTAGTTTCTCTTAAAACTTACCACTGCAAACAAGCAGAGAAGAACACCGAAGAGGAACAAAGTTCTCGTCTGCATTTTTTGACTGTTTTTTTGGAGGCTTGAAGAAGAGGAAGGAGGAAATGGATTTGATTGAATTAGAGAAGCGAAGAGGTGGATTTTATGCAAAAAAAAAAAAAAAAATTGATGGATCAGATTTGTCGTCAGAGTCCAAATGACATCATAATCGCATGTTTTCGCTGAATTAAAAAAAAACCATTGATGAATGAATGTTCGGGTCATGCTACCTTATAAATTTCGATTTTCGCCACATTTGACACGCATTATCGCTGTCCCTAACGCCTATGCCTTTTGGCTCCAAATGGGCTGCTAACGCGATGAATGACCCGGGTCGTGTATTGATTATTAAAATCCGAAATGAGTAATTAGACTGAAATTTGTGACTTTTCCTTGTGCACTTTCTCTAACCCTAACTAGATACAATGCACTAACACACTTCTGTTGCAAAGACTTCAGTGTGCTTCTCGAACTTGCTTCACTACTGGGATAGCCAGACTCATGAAGTGCTAAAGTTCCCTAAAAATAACCGCAGAAATAACTAACAATTAGGCGAACTGAAATTATTTCCTTTAAGTTATTTATTAACCCTTTAACTATGTTACAAGTAATTTTAATTAATTGAAAATTACAACAGTTAAATCCTACACAGTAAAAATGTACATGTCCTCACACCGAGGCTCACAATCCTACACTCTACACTAAAAGTAAAAAGTATAAGTAATGCCTTTTTTCTCATCTCCCTCTCCTATCCTGTTTCATCCTGTCTTCTTTTTCCTGCGTGCTGGCTGTGCCTTGCTGGACAAAGAAAGCAAACCACAGCAATTGAATTCTCCCGGAGATTCTTGTCTTCACCCTTCCCACTCGATGACATTTCCGGCCCCAAATTTAGGGCACCTTTAGGACCCTGAATTTTCATCTTCAGCCCGAATGGAACAAGCTTCGCCACTGGACGACGGTAAACCGTTGGCTTCCTCGTCATGAAATCCCTCGTAGTCACGTCCACCACCCGAACTTGACCATCAGCTCCAGGATACACCGCTGAGACGTATCCTTTGATCCAGCTATTCCGCGGCTGCCTCTCATCGGTAATATACACCAACTCTCCGATTTCCAAAGGATTCACGTTGGTAATCCACATCTCCCTCCGCAATAGCTTTGGCAAGTACTCTCGTGTCCACCTTGTCCAAAACTTATCCGCCATAACTTGAGTGCGCCTCCATGTTGCGCGAAGGTTGTCATAGTTTGGGTCCATTTTACATGGAATACTGGGCCCAAAATCCACATGTCCCCTGAGAAAATGATTGGGGGTTATCGGTGCTGGGTCGGCTGGATCGGTTGACGCGTACGTGAGCGGACGTGAATTCACCATGTTTTCCACCTCCTTCAGCAATGTAAGAAGTGTAGTATCCTTGGGGTACTTCTCATGAAGGATGGAATACAAGCACTTTTTGACAGTCTGGACCATCCTTTCCCATGACCCTCCCATGTGTGGAGCTCCAGGTGGGTTGAACGACCACTGGATATGAGTAAACTTTCCGTAGCCCTTGATTTTTGTGTAATCAAGTTGCTGAATCTGCTCCTTGATTTCCCTTGCTGCTCCAACGAAGTTCGTGCCGTTGTCACTAAAAATGTGACGGGGACGGCCACGTGTGTCAATGAAACGTGAGAGCGCCAGCATGACTTC
>JAQFZH010004526.1:0-11832 GCA_034695485.1 Entomobrya nivalis
AACAAGGATCGTCCATTTATGCTGAGGGAAATCAAAAGGAAGATCAGAGAAAAGGCTAAGGAACTATGGGAATGCAACACTGAGTACGAATATAAGGACCTTGGTATCATCTACAACGGAAAGTTCCACCATTATACAGAGTTCAAATCCAACATCACGTAACCATTATTGAATTATATATATAGATTAATCCGGCTTCACGATGATGTTATCCCAATTGCACTATCCAGAAAACTCAAAAAAAATGTTTACAGTTTATTAATATAGATACTACACATGCAAACAAAATTCAAAATACTAAATGCTACTTACTAAATACAATATTACGAATAATGTATAAAAAATCATACGCAAACCTCTGTTAGTTCACAACGTCTACCTTCCTAAATATCCATTATACAAATTATGAATTATGCAAAAAAAAATTAACCCAAAAAAATGTCTTATGTCTTTAATACATAGTTGTTTGTTATACTCTAATCTCTGTTGTAAGAAAATTGAAATGATGGCGTGCGAGCTCTGCTCCCTAAAAACGTCAAATAAAATCCCCTTTGAGGGAACTAACTATATTAATTGGGGGAGTTTTATTGCTACAAGGTAAGTTTGTACATTTCATTCCAAAAATTTTCTAAATCATGAGATATAAAGTTTTTAGCATTAGTGAAGTTGTTGCTTTAGAAATCATATTTATCTTCTAATACGTAAGCCATGAGTAAATTCAATTCTGTCGTAGTTTAAACTGGTTATTTATTGCAGTTCTTTTTTCACTCAAATACACTTAAACTTGTATTGAAATACGTACACATAAAATACCGTGGTTAATCAGAGATTACATTCTACATGCAAAAGGAACTATTATGCTATTTGAATTATGTTACATAACCGCTTTGTTCAAAGGAAAGTGTTAAGAGCCTATTTTATTAGTTCGTCTAATAATTTATCATATCTATTCTAAATTTGATAGTATTTTATCGGCGGATCATCTAAAAGAAATACATATTGTAGCAACAGACCACTGCAAATGCATAATATGTTATCTGGAAATCTTGTGTAGAAAAATCTGTTTGCTTAAAAGGCTCATGAAACCAATTTAATATTTATGGATTTTATAATTACACAACATCAATATATATGTAGAAGCTTTTTATCTCACTGACTTGTATGTATGTATGCTGGTTGTTCTTATTGAATGAGTTATATGAGTTTCAAACTACTGTCTGTGATTAAATTTGTATATAATAAATAATATAACAATTTAGGCACTTTGATGATTAAAAAATACGATATGAGTTGGTGATAATAAAGCCTTTTTGCTACATGTTTTTGCTTGGGTTGTGCGCATTTATTTGTTTTTTTACATTTTTTACACCAAAAAGGGCATATGAAGAATGAATTGAAATTACTTGGAATAATTCATTTTAAAACAAACTCATTTTAACAGCATTCTGTCACAAATTTCATTCGTAATAACTGCTGCAATCTTCAGTTCTTAGGACACTTTTCAGAATACTTTTCCATTAAAAAACAGTTCGGTGGTGTGCGTGTACTTTTCCTGGTTAATAATAGCTTTGTTCCTTGACGAAATGCTGTACAAACGTATACATGCTTGCATTTGGTTTTTTACACTCAGTTAAGACGATAATACAATATGCTAGGCATGTGTCAAGCATGCAATAGTGACACTTGCCATACAAAGTATTAAACGTCATTATTATGACTAAATGTATAGCGGCGCCGGTTGGATTGGCAAGTTTGATTTTTAAAATTTATTTCGGTCACAAAAAAAGACACTAATGATTGTAGTAACGATTGGACATCCACACATGTGTAAACATACATACATATTTTTCTTGCTTACTACATGCAACACGAATTGAATCCAAAAAATCCCTTGTGTTCAGGTTAAGCAATGATATTGTGAATGTAGAATGTTATATTTCAGGAAGATCAAGATTGTGAAAAAATAACAAGCGTGTGTTGTGATGTTAGATATGATTGCGTTTTATGGTTGCCACTAAAACCAGATGACAATATGTTCTTTAAGAATTATATCTTCCAGTCAGATAAGTGTTTAATTTAGTTCAAAAAATAATTTTGTACGAAATATTAAAAGTCTTCTTAAACTGGTACCTGCTGCTTCTGGATGGAAGTAAGGTGAATTTATGGGATTTTAGGAAAATTTAAAAATAAATAATAACTTAGAATGCTAAAACATAACTAATCCAAACATTTACTCGTCGTGTTTACCATGCAATTTCATTTAACGTACATTTTAATCTTACAATTCACAAGAGCATTTTACATGCAATACAAAAATGTAGAAATCCATTACATCATTATATTCTCCATGTAAATATGTTTTTTGATAGAACTATAACTATTACAAATTTTACTTCTGTTAATACCTTATTATACCAGATTATTTAATTTGTATTGAACAAGCATACATTTGGTGGACGAATAATATATTATTCATGTTTGAAAATAATTTCATCAATGGAAACATTTAATAAATCTGGTAGTGAGACCTTGCATGGATACAAACTCATTCTTTTGTACAAACAGAGCTATTTAACATAGCAAACCAAACAAAATTTCCAGGTCAAATTTAAAAAGTCGCACAAAAACTACCAAAATTCAAATCTAACTGTTAATAGAGACATAAGACAAAGAACGCGTAATAATAATTTAGGAACAAGTTTAATAACTAGACTAAGATACAAAAAAGATCAAAGATGTACGAATGGATGTGTATAAATATTATACTGCTATAATTCTTGGGACTCAACTAGTTTCTGTCCTTGCTATTACACAATCACACATCATACAATCAATTTCCCTTCACCAAATCCTTTCGAAAATAACACCGCTTTATTGGAACAGTATCCGAATTTGTCACAACCTCGATTTTTCTTAATCTTTTAAAAATCGCCCATATATTTGATTCCATCATTTTCAACTCATATCCGCCAAACTGAACAATGTCCCCACGTTTTGCTAAAAGGCAAGCATATGGAAATGTGTAGCCCTTAGTAACCTTGATTTCTTCTAAGGATTCCCTCATCGGCAACAAAAAATCCAAACAAACAAAAACTCCATTAACAACTAACTCAATGTTCTTCAATTTTGACAACTCAAGCCTTCCTTTGCCAAATCCTTCACAAAGTAGACCTTCATTTCCAAGATGATTTATGCTCAAACTTAGAGAAGTAAATAAGTGTGTTTGCAAACTTTTCTCGAATCACCTGAAAAAGAACACCACTTTCTAAGTAAACTCGGTTGCCAAAATCTATTTTTAAATGTTCCAATGGCCATTGAACTTGTTGAGACCGCAATTTTTCAATTAAATCCATTGTATCGATTTCAATTTCCAATTTTCTTAAGTTCGGAAGACCAAATGTGAAAAAGTTGCAGCTCGTCTCGCATTTTCTTACGATTAATGAAGAAACATGATTATTCTTCCGAATTAATTGATTGAAAACCACACTCGGAAGCCTAGATGTTTCAAGGATCTTCAAATTCTTCCATTTTGGAAATACATTATCTTCATTGTATCCGCTGCCTCTAGGCCCACATCCAGTAACATCACAAAATATTTTTAAGGTTTGGAGGTTTGGCAGCAGCAAAAAGGACGGCCGCATTTTTCGAACGTTGGTAAAATACTGAACATTATCATCAATCAACAATGTCAAGTGTTTAATGTGACTCCCGTATGTATCCAATATTGTAGAGACACCTTCCAAATAGCGTAGCAGGTTTCTTTCATCAGCTTCTGTTATAATTGGATAGCGAATTGAGACAGTTGTTCCAATGAACGGACTTCTTCCATTCAACGGATGGCTTTCACGAAAATATTCGAGAAACTTGACAACGGCCAATGTATAACCAACCGGAAGACGCCGATATTCGAATTCATTCCTGGCTACTTTTTGAAAGAATTCATCAATTGGAACTTGGAAGTTGTCAATGCTGACAATAGCATGAGAATTTTTAACGTATTGAAACTTTTTACAAATCAATTTGTCGACAGCTGAATTCCAATGCGAACAAATTCCTCTACACTTTAGGACATCCCTGACTGGTAGGCCTTGGACGCCTTCCCTTTCCCAAATTGTTAATGATGTGATTTGAAAAGCGTTTTGAAAAAGAAAGATGGTTCTATGAGGAACCAGCATGTTTCGAAAGAAAGCGGATGAATTAGCAAGACTTTCAAGATCATCTGGGCTCCTTCGCAGCAGGTTTTTCGTAACAATTTTCCAAATCTAGTAGATTTTCATGCATGAAAAATGTATACTAATTTATTTACCAAATCAAACTTGGATTAAAATTTGCATTAAGAGTTTGTTTTTCTGTTGGCTTAGCTTACCTCCTCTGGAATTATTCGTCTTAAGATATTCGAATCCGGCTGAAATGTAATGTCTTCCTCTTCTCTTTCCCGGTCGAGTGTAGTTCCATTTATAGCGTTGACTTCCATGTTAACTTGAAATATTTTCTTTTACTATATTTACACAAAAAATTAGTTGTTAAATACAGTTTAAATAGATTTGATACCACATATAATAAAGGTATATGCAAAAACACACAGGTTTAGCTAAAAATTTATTACCTGACAAGTATTCAAATAAGGTTGAAGTATAAGTACGTAAAAAAATTTTTATGGCTATTACTATATTACAAAATTTGTTCTTAGTAAATTTGTTTTATAAAATTGTAACAAAATGTTTTAATATATATCATTTAGGCAGATATTAATGAGATGAATGGACTTGAAGCACGGCTTGAACGAAGTGTACGCAGGACAAATCTGCATTACTAAATAAGAACCCCTAACATAGCTTATATAATAGGGAATGTTTACCATTTTCATAATCAGCTGTTGTTAGCAGTTGAAACAATACTTCTCTTACATTAACTAATTCTCTGTTTACAAATTAATCAGAAAAGGAATGATGATCATTTCCTCAACTACAGATGATAGACGGTGTATGCGAGCCGATTTTGTGTGTGAGTGTGTATTACTACTTACTATATATGTATAATGCATGCTCTCTATTCAATGCGCAATCAGCTCGTACTCACTTTCATGCACTGCAACTTGCTTTACTGCTGTCTGAAATCAGCTCTTGTGCATTGGCATTTGCTTTACTACTTAACATGAAATCCGCTCTTGTACATTGTAACTTGCTTTGCTAACCTAGCTCTTATGATCTGATCTAATTCATCCTCATCTGTTTCTCTATCTAATCAATCAAAACTAATTATTATTCTAACTCAATTAATACCAAAATTAAGAGAAATATGTATCAACTTATCCAATGCTATTAACTATATATTTCACTATTAAAATTAAATTCAATTTTATAAATGAACTTACAATCCTCGTCTTAGTCTCTGATGGAAAGACGGAATGGATGCGATGATATTTTATGATGATGGTGATGATTGACATGAACTTAGTTTTCAACTTAAAAATAAGAAATTAACTTTCCACCGGTTATTATACAACTGATGAGTGCACACCGTTAATTAAAAAAATCAATGCTTTTTACTTTTAAACTCAAACTGATATTTTTATACTTTTTAAATTAAACCAATAATATATTTTATTTCACAGCTAAGAAATATAAACTTAAAAAGGAATAATTTTACTACAAATGGTTTTTTTACTTTTAATGCTTAAACTTTGAGCTCTGGTGTCACACTGAATGTAAAGTTGATCTTCAGGTGTCCTTGTCTTCTCTGCGTTGTTGGTGATGAGCTGATGCTTTCCATGAAGCCCTCCATTTCACAATTCCTGGCATCTTACCTTACCCCATATTCTAAGCTTATCAAATTACTGACCAAAGATGTCGACTGCAGTGTGTTCATGAGTTCTTGGGGAACTCCTGAGCATCACACAGTGCACTGTGCTCCCATGTTTTGTTGTTAATTGTACCAAGCTAGGATTCACACATGTATATTTTTCATGAAAAATCCAAACATATCAAAACTGGACGAAACATTTTAAAGCCAGAAACTGGACATAATAACCTTAAGTCAAGAATTACAATGTGAATAATATTTATGTTACTCGAACCTAAAATATTTTTTTTCGATGTTCTACTTGTAATCAGGGTCTGAAGTGAAGTATCATTTTAACATCACACATTTGTCCGAAAAAGCGGAATTTCAAAAGGAAGAGTTATAGAGTATTCTGGAACATAGGCTTTCTCTCATCATGATCATATACGACACATTTATAAATTATTGCAATTTATTTGAAGTCATGTGAAAAAAATAATTGTTCACAATTTTGCGAAGCACAATTACACCATTGAATTTATTTTAGTTCTTAGCAATGTAATTTGCGAAAATAATTTAATAACATTTGGAGAGTTTTGCTTTGATATCATGTAGAAATATTTTCATAGCACGCATTTTTTTAATTCAAACGTTCAATCAAGTACATTGCTAATATCGAGATTCCTGGAATTGCATCAATGCGTACAAATATTAAATTTGACCCACCGCGACAATCATGTACATCGTTTTTAATATGAAAAATCTTGAAACTGGTTTTTTGATTACAACTGATAATATGACCACTTCAAAATAGTCTCGTGAGGTTTTTCTTTTAGTCCAGGAAATTGTTGGTCACGTACATATACCTACATGAGCATTCGCAACGTATTTTTTTATAGATACGTGTAGACATCCACTGATCCACATATATGTTAACATTTCCCACATACCTACTTTGGTCTATTTACGCATGAAAACTGTTCGAATTTGCTTTATTATCACAGAAGGTATGCAGTGAGTACCAATCACTGGATGATGATGAAGAAGTGAGGAAGAAAGGGTTGATTGTTATGGTCATAAACTCTACCTGTAATGAAACATCATTTTATACACATATGTATCCATTCATGTGCATGTACACTTTAATATACGTATCCCCAACACACATTTAGTTTCCCTCTACCTTTCAGTTGTTATGAGCTGGAAGACATCAGATGATTGTTTACATTTCACAAACAAACAACTAATTCAAGCTGTAAGCTGAAAAAAGTTGCCAGTAAATAAACAAGTCAGTAAACATTTTTTAATAACTTCATTCAAAAAATAAACCGAACATCCGTTTTCCACGTTGTGTAAAATAATACCAGAAAAAATAACTCCACAAGATGGAGAGCAAAACTAAGGCCAAATCTGTGTTTCGTTTACCCTGCAAACTTTGTCACAAGTCGTTTCATTATAAATCTGAGTTGGAATACCACGTCACAACATTTCTCTACAAACAACGGCCATATAAGTGTAAATATTGTCCCAAAGAATATGGCCGGAAATATCGTTTGACCAACCACACTAAGAGCGCCCATTTTGGAATACGACACAAGTGTGAATTGTGTAGTACGTCGTTAGCTTCAAAAGAATCTTTGAAGTTGCATGTTCAAAATGTTCATCATCGCTTGAAAACTTATTCGTGTGAGTACTGTGAAAAATCGTACACTTGGAAAAAGAGTTTGGATGGCCACTTTAATGCAGTACATAAAATTGATAAAAAACAATTTAAATGTGACATTTGCGATAAAGTGTTTTTAAGAAGTACTACTCTGTACACCCACAAAATTCGTCATGGTCCAGAAAAGTTGCACAAGTGTTATATGTGTTCCATGAAATTTTACACTCAGGTAGAAAAGAAAAGTCACCAACTTACTCATAACCCATTTAAAAAATCTTTTCAATGTAGCTTATGTAAAAAGATGTATGGTTCAAAGACAAGTTTGCGTCAGCATGTTTCTATAACACACAAATCAAGTAAAAAGTTCTCGTGTATATTTTGTGGAAAGATTATTGCTGAAATTCAGATTTTTTATAATCATATAAGAAGACACGTTCGGGAAACAACTTGTGAGTGCGAGTTGTGAAACAAATCATTTTACACTTTATCCGAAAAAAATCGTCATATGAGGATTCATACAGGTGAAAAGTTATACCAGTGTAATATTTGCGGTGAAACCTTCTCTTTTAAGGAAAACATGCAACGACATAAACTAGAACACCTGAAGGTGAAACCAAATCAGTGCGTTTTTTGTGGAATCGGTTTTACAACCAGGGAACTACTTTGGAATCATATTCTAAGGAAAATTGGAGAAACGGCTTATTCCTGTACAGTTTGCCCAAAAGATTTTACTACAATGCCGTTGCTCCGTCAACATATGCAGTTGCATCAGCCAGCTAAATTCAAATGTGATAAATGTGACAACGTGTACAGACGGCTGCCTAGTTTACAATTTCATTTGCGCCTTAAGCATCAAAAATAGTTCTTTGGAAACATGATCATTAATTTTTTTTCGAAACATGCCCATCAAATAATTTTTAAGATCTTTTGTTTTCCAGAATATTTTCGTAGCGAAGTATTTTTCTTGGTTTGGTTGTATGTATTTAAGAAATGTATTATAAAATAATGTTCGTATATAGTAATAGTACAATTTCATCTACGTTAAGTTCACATATTGGAAAAATATAATTTGGTGTAACATTAAGCAAGAATATGTATCATTTAAACAATTTTACAACAAAAGTAAAATAATTTAATTTACTGTTAAAAATACTTTGTTTAAAATATATTTATTATAATTCTTAGACTGCACTGTGTAATTCTACTGTGTTTATCATTTAGCCATGCAAGAATGAAGAATTTATAAAAAAATAGTTTACGGGTTATAAATCGCACAAGAAAAATTAAAATTTTTACTGAGACAACCGATTAATGAATAAATACAACCGTCCCAAGGACACAGGTCCAACTTGTTAGCCCCTATCATCTCTTGTTCATAAATCCTGTTGCATCTTAGGAATTCGAGGAATATTTGGTCAACATTATTTAATTCATCAGGCTAATTAATTATTTACTATATATGTTCCTAAAAGCTAACTAATAGTAATTTATACAATGTAAAATAATTTATCAGTTTTATAAATTTACCAGTGATAAGGATATCAATTACAGTTAACATTAATAATAGTACATTCTAAGATATGAAACAGACAATAGACAAACAGACATTTTAGATGACATTTAAACATCCACACGTTTGCATAATGACCAAAAATGTAAATAACGCTCCATTATATTTAAAACTTTATTAAAAAAACAGTTAAAACCAGAAACAAATATTTTTCAATATTTGAAGAAATGGTAGTATATTCCTCAAATCTATTTTGTAAAATTTTCTGTACTGCCACAAGCCATTTTTGTAAATATTCACAGATAAATATTAAAAGGAAACCCGTCTATATACTATATTGCATTGCCAACTTGTCCACTCCCATTGCGTTTTTAATTCTCACAAAATCACAAATAACATCCAATTTCTCAAGTTTTATGACAGTATTCTATTTGATTGGATAAGATAAACAATGCACATTCAGCTACTTTCCGGATTGGTGTAACCGCAAATGATTGTTTAAATTGCCACCTGTGGTAAAAGTCTTTTCACAAATCATACACGACCTTGCTTTCTCTCCAATTTTGCATTTAATATGCAGAAAAAACGATTTTCTCCGGGAAAACTCTTTTTGGCAAAACACACATGAAAATGGTTTCACCTTCGAATGAATTGCTTTATGTTCGGCAAAATCGCCTTTTGTTATGAAGCTTGCGGTGCACTCCTTGCATTTGAATGGCCTTTCCTTTGTATGATATTGCATATGCAAACTCCTTCCTGTGTTTGTGCAAAACTCCATATCACACAAATCGCACGAATATGGCTTTTCCTGGACATGTCGTTGCAAATGACCAAAAAGTTGATATTTTCCTTTACAGTACGCTCCACAAAAGATACAGGACAGCTTGCTTGGAGGTTTAGCATGATAATAGTGTTTGTGACCGTATAAACTCGCTTTAGATGAAAAAGACTTGTCACAGATGCTGCATTTGTGAATCCGTTCTCCTGTGGCAGAATGTGTTTGTTCATGAACTCTCCTATTATTTTTGGTGTAAAATAACCTGGAACAAAATCGGCACTTAAAAGGCTTGTTACTACCGTGTCGAACTAAGTGTAGTTTTAACTGATGTTTGCGCAAAAAATCCTTGCCACATAATTGACATTGGAATTTGTCCTTGTTGGTCTTATGATTGATATTGATGTGCTCTTTTAGCATAGAAGCTCCAAAATACGACTTGTCACAATAAGGGCATGTATAAGGTTTTATTTTGCTATGAACTCCGAGAACATGTTTTTTAATGTACGATTTTGAAGTAAATTTTGCTTCACAAATGCCGCAAGAGAACTTGATTCCGTCATGGGTGGCCTTCGAATGGATTGACAACTCGGTGCGATTATTAAATGCCTTTGGGCATAGTTTGCACCTAATTGGTCGTTTAAGTTTGTGAAACGTTATGAGGTGTTTGTCAAGATCTTTTTTGTAGAAAAATGTTTCGGGGCACAGGTCACAGAAGTAACGAGCTCTGGAGCCTGGATCATGAACTGACTTGAGATGTCTACTTAATTTAGAACTATTACTTAAGATTTTTTCACACAATGGGCATTTTGCTTTTGCCGTGGACATTTTACTTGTTGATAGAATAAAATTGCACTAAATTGGTAGCAAATGTTGACTTTAGGATTTTGTAAAAAGCGGCCAATATTTTTTCGTTTTAGATTCACCTGGTGAAAAAATATATTTTGTGGCGTACGAAGCTTTTGATTCACAAGGGTATTTTCGAGAGCAAAGTAATTTTGAGTTCTCATTCTGTCTCGTAGTTTTCCAATGAGCTGGTTCTGCTCTAAACAACAAGATAGGTAGCTTAAGCTACTCGTATTTTGAAAAAGAATTTTTTATTTCGAAACAATGTGTGTATGTATAATCGTTTCAACACTTTTCTATACAAAATATATGTAATATGCATACTCACATGTATAGCAATACCAGTTCATTATATTGGCAGGCTGAAGATCATAAGCTTAAGAAGTAGTCATTTTTTACTACATTACAATCTACAGGTAACTTAACTGCGTATCTTCCCCATCTAATACTACAATAGTTTGTGTTCACTTTACACGTAAATTAAGAATTGATTCAAATACAATACCCTACCAGGTTGGGCTTTTGCATATGTGTGCTTTTGTCTCTTGTGCCGATCCTTCCGTTTTATATGTTATTTTTATATTACTCTCGTACTCGTAGAATGTTGAAACAGAATCTACAGATAGCTGTCTACAATTTATTGCTTAGCTTTACCCGTAAATGTGTTCTATCTTCCAGATGATAGCATGTGCGTATATATTTTAGTTCAATGTGGTACCTTAGAGTTAATGCTCTAAAGTCAGCATGTATATTAAATGTGTTAAAAAAGGCACGACCAACACAAGCATGCATAATTAGGGAACGTCACAATGCATATGTAGTTTAAAGCACTTCAAAGGTTTCCATTGCTACAGGTTTGTCAACAATACGATAAATTGTTTTCAACATTGAAACATTGTTCGCTCCTTGATGAAATAATGTATAACAGTACACGATAAAATATTAAATTGCCTTGTCAATACCAACTCATATCCCATGAAATTACATGAAGAGATTGAACTCGATGTTTTGTTTGCGTTTCGATAACTTTCGTAATTTTATTTGATTAAGGGTGCAATGGAATTAATATATTATTTGTTGTTCTTGTAACTCTGGTCAATCACACTGAATTATAACTTATTATGTACTGGCCACCGGGCAGATGGTTAAGCTTCGGTCGAACGGAAATAATGTTGATCTAACACGGGAACTAAAAAAAATGCCGCTCAAGTCCGATGTCGAAAAATAGGTTTTCTAGGGTAACTTTTATCGTAGAAC
>JAQFZH010004527.1:0-11832 GCA_034695485.1 Entomobrya nivalis
TGTCGTTTTTTATTATGTAAAGTGTCGTTCTTTCTTAAAGTTTCGGCCTTCTGTCGTTGTGTAAATTGTCGTTCGGTGAAGTGACAGTACTCCGTGCCATACAGACCAAATGACCACACAGTCTCGCAATGCCCCAACGGGAACACTTCCTATAAATGAATGAAATTAATATTCAGGTTACATATATGATCTTCATTTGCTGACCAGAATTAAAGAATCGTTGACAGATCGTAAAATTGACAATGATCGTTTCTTGCAAATTAGAAATACCTAGTTTAGCTTTAATAAAATCAAGAAAGTTGAGCAATTATTTAAACGAACAAATTAATTGCAGGTGTGTTTGACTACAATTATTCATAATTCATGGCATAGGTCAATATTATGAAGGAGGCAAGAACTGGAATTTGTACAGAGAGGAAATAAAGATTTTAATTCTTCCTAAACTTTGGAGGGGGCCTCACATGGAATAACAATTTTTTTTTCAAGATATTATAACTTTTAAAGAATCGTATTATTGCAAGTAAAAAAGATATAAAAAATATTCTGTTTAAAAATAAAAAAATGTAATTTAATTTAGTTGTATGTCTAAAATATTAATTGACTGTCGAAAATTTGTGTTATGATCTTAATTCCCAGAATACCAACATGAATACCGGTATTCGAAAGGGAGTAATTTTTAATGGTCGTTACACAATATGCGCAGTAATTGGTGAAGGTGGATTTGGAAGGTGTTTCGAAGCTGTGGACATTTCCAAGCACGGCACAGGCAAAGCGGTTTGCGTAAAAACAAGTGCTAAGAAATTGGTTAGGGCCAATCAAATGGAAATCGTTGACATTACTCAAGGGGAAAAGAAGAAAGCTGCCAAGTCCTAAAAAGTAGTTTTCGATTTTTATCTATGGGTTCTGGACTTTGAAGCATATGGAAAAATATCCAGGATTTTAAAAGGTGTAGGTATAGGTCCAGGGTATCTGCCAAGATCAACCTTATTATATGGTCATGGAATTGTTGGGAAGGTCACTGGACGACATTTTCAAAAGAGGTTGGTACAACATGTCTTATTGTGCTTGCCACGGATTTGATGTCGCTTTAATTTATGTTGCTTGTGTTGTAGCCTTATTTTTGCCAAGCCGAAAGATGATTGCAATCATTATGCTTATAAAATCTTCTTTTCTAAAATGACACGTCAATCCTATAACATACACATGATACAACTAGGGATATTCTGCGTATTTCAGAATTGGCGTTTCATTTTAGGAAACACGATATTCTAGGTATAACTCACCCTCTTCTTGTGGCAATGGAAACTCCAGCCACGGATTCCCCCGGCCATTAAGACGAACCGAAACTCCAGACTCGGAGTATCCAGCTGCTTCTTGAAGGAATCGAAGCGACGTTTTTGTGGAAACGAAAACTTAAGCCAGTTTTTTTTTGGAATAGTCGGCCACAACGCCAGCTGGCTCCACTTCTTTGGGAAACAGAAACTCCAGTCATGGAGCCAGATGGCCCCATTTCCTCGGATAACGCAAGCTCCTTGCCACGGAGTTCCCAGATCCGTTTTTTGGAAATGGAAACTCCAGCCACGGAGTCCCCTGAAATCCTTTTCGGGAAACTCCAGCCAAAGAGATGCCAGCAATATTTTTAGGCAGTGGAAACTCCTGCCAGGAGGTTCTCTTCAACCTTTATGGGAGACAACTGGAAACTCCAATCACGGAGACAACTGGTTCCTCAATTTTTGGAGGAGAAGCGGAAACGTCAGCCACAAAGCCACCGGACCTCCCAATTATTGGAGGAAACGGAAATCCATTCAAAGAGTCAGCTTGAATGGAAACTGCATCCACCGAACCAGCTAGCACCTCATTTTTTCCAGAAAAAAAGCCGAGGATTAATCTGCCCTGGTCCCTCACTTTTTGGGGAAAAGGAAACTAGTTACGGAGCCAGCTGGCCCTTTTTTGCGGAAAACGAAACTTCATCTACGGAGCCAGCTGGCCCCTCATGTGTGAAGGTAACCGAAACTCCAGCCACGTAGCTAGCTGGTCCCTAAGGATACGTATAGTTCAGCAGCGGTGTCCAGACTTCCGACTTTTACCCCAAACTTCGAACTCGCAAATAAGTTTCAAACAATGCTAGCCAAAAAGGTACAATATAAGCCATACCGACAAAATGACTACGTATACTATCACAATGCCCCAACTGGAAACGTTCTATCAGTTAATGAATTAATGAAAATCAATAGTCAGGTAACGGATCTGTATTTGCTGACCAGGCAGACGGTAACATGTCAGTGTTTCTCGGAACTCCCTCTTTTGGAAATCAGTAGGTCCTGCAACAGTAGAGCCAGCAGCGTCGTCTTGTGTAGGAAACGGAAACTCCAGCCACGGAGTCTCCCGCAACTCCTTTGAGGAAATTAAATTAACTATTTTGACCCTTAAGCCCGCACGGGGAGAAAGGGTTGGATCAGTTCAATTGAAACTTTGTACATTTTTATAAACTATGGCTCCCTGTCCATCAAAACTGGAATATGAGTTGCCCATGTTGAAGAAAACGCCCGAATCACCAGATTAAATTGCGAGATCTTATTTCAAACCAATTTATTTAGTTAAATTCAATTTATTTAATTATCTTATTTTATTATCTTTAATTTATCTTGTTTGTGTTACATCCCTTTTCAGGTTGCATATGTCTGTGTTTACTGACCAAAGTGTGAGAAAGAATGAGACATTCTTGTAGTTGCTTTTACTTTTATAGTTCGTGACACCACCGCGCGGCAGTCTAATGTTTCGAATGTAGAGCTGAAGCAATACAAGATCAATGCTACTTGGATTGCAGGCTACTAATATTTGGACTGTTCGTAGTCGCCTTGGATTTGACATGAAGGATGGAAGGTGCCTCAAAACTAATGTGAAGTGGGACACAGTTTGGAAAATCAATGAATGCAATTAACGAAATTCTAACGTTATTAACAGTCAATTATTCGTCTCCGACAACTCTATACATCTTTGCACAAAAACTATATCAAGCATGTGTTATCTGTAGGAATATCAACAAAGCTGTAATTTTTAAAATCAATCTTGTATCAATAAATAGGTTATCCCACACCCGATGCTGTCTATACTTCCTACATATACCTAAAAAATCAAGATACTAATTAACTCATGATGACAAGCGCATAATCGAAAGATATTAGCTTCATAAAGTACTAAAACACCAGATACTCTATCCGCATAATATGCATTTTTGATCTCAAGTGTTTGGCTAAATGACCATGAATCCTAAAAGATATTTTGCAGTTGGAGCATTTAAATGGTCTGGGGTGATATGAGAAAGTACAAAGATAACACTCCTTTTTGCATTTTTCGAAAATCGTAAGTAAAAACAGAAGAGGAATGAGTGTGGTATCAGGAATGATCATTAGATATGATATACTCCTGATATACTCCTGATTCTTATGAATACCCTTGCATTTTCAAATTGAAAATGGTCCTCCCGTGGAATTCAATAGTTTTATTTGATTGATATTCATGAAAAGATTTGCTGTCGACTTATGCTGAAATTCTATAAATCAGTGTATAGTGGCTTGATGCATACATCTTGCATTCTTGTTTCGATTAGGATCCTTATACATAAAAACCCTGCTGTAGTCAGAGTCGTTAGCTTCTATTCTGTTGAAAAACCCCAGAGAATGGCGTCAAAGATGACTATTAATCGACGCTCCTCCGGATCAATGTGAAGCTACAACACGCTACCATTGCCCAGACGAGACTGCCAAAAGAAAAAAATTGCAACGGGGTGTTTCCCTGTTATACATTTTGGTTTACGAACAGTGATGGAACTGTTAGTTTTGAGGGAGGCTGCAACTCGAAGTGTTTTCCTGAAAAGCTTGAATTCGGACTTGCTCAAGGTTGTAAAGAGGTCGCAGGCGAAATCATCACGCAATGTGGGTCTTCATATAAACCTGATTGGAACTTGGAAGTTGAAGTAGTGTGCATGTGCTGGCGAAAAGTGTAACCATCAAAATGCCTTCGAAGCCGGAAGCAATGGTGGGGGCGACAGTGATGGAGGAAATAGCTCATTTAAATGGACTGTGAATGAAGCTGGACAGATGACGGCAAGCGTTTTAATTGCTGCTGCTACTGGTGGTCACTAACTTCAACTAAATCAGTTACAGAAATTAAATACTAAAATGAAAATCTATTTTTTAATTCAAAATATACCGAAATCGATTGTGCTATTGTTAACGTTAATAGACGGATAAATAAAAGATATGCAGTATTCAAAGTTTAAATATACGATATACGGTTTACACGTTTACAGCTTTATTAAATGCGTTATCATTGCATTCTCTACCATTTCAAAATCCATGCATATGAAACAGCCGTACCAAATACTAACATTTTAACGTTATTGAACTTCAGTTTGTGATTAAATTATACAATTGAAAAATTCATAATTTTTTTTGAATAAGCACACGACATTTTTTTCCTTGCGATCCTTCTCTAACAGTATTGTTTAGCGTTGACTTTATCAACGAAATAAGAATTAGACTTATCTTTAACGATAACGGGGCAAATTGAGAATCGAAATTAAAGGCATTTCATCAAGTAGGTAACTCGAGCCTTGTCTTGTCATTAGGAAAGGTTACACAGTCTATTTAACGTCCATAAAAAATATTGCCCCTTGTCCGGACCCTTATCATATGGTCCATGGTTTGGAGTTCAAGTATTTGTCTTTCATGTTTCTACGTGGGGTTCTAGATCCTGGTCACTTGCAAGCTGCCCATTCTTTCGGAAGGTCATCCATGACAAGGAATCCTTCAATAGCTTGATACGCTCGGCATTCCCAGCTTTTGGGGGTAGGGTATGTTGCAGTGTTTTTGGACAGACAAAGAAAAGTATGACCACTATAAATGCTCAATATGACATGGTATGGATACGCCAATGTTAAAATTATCTAAATAACATTGAATTGAAACTGCATTGTTACATTTTCATAATTAGTTTTATTTCAATAGAGCATTATATATATATTTTCGGGTATTAATTAGTATTTACATATTAAAACTAATATTTCATAAAATGACAATTAACACTTTAATCAGTATAATCATTTTGAAAATGACATGAATTTCCTTTTGCGCTTCACCTGCATCCTGCCAACCACAATTTTTCTCTTGGCATACCAGATTACTCTCATCCCTTTCTGTTGTAGTTATTCTAGTTCTAGCTGTGGTGGAAGTAGTAGTGGTCACCGGTTCTGAACCATTATGACCTGTAGTACCCGTGTTTTCCGTTGTACACTCCTCGCGATGACTTGTAAGCGTATAAACGCACCAGTTGGAGTCTCGACAATCCCGTCCGCCCTCGCCCTCCCTTGCCTTGTAATGTCTGTCAATCTCATCATTTTCCAATTTAGATGATTCCTCAAATATGAAACGATTTTGAAATAGATCACAATCACCTACAAAGCAAAGTTACAAAATAAGTTATTGAAATAAAAAAATAAATTATATAAATAAAAAATTAATCTTTAATTTTGTTTTTACCTGAAGCAAAATAACAGTAGTCAGAATAATACTTGATGCCACCCTCCAAAGTCACCTCTCGGGGTTGAGTGTTTGGCAAACATTCACAAGTCCCGCTTTTTTGTGAGCACTCCAACAACTTTGTCCGATCGCAAAGCATTGTCCCACCCCCTCCATCAATAAAACTATCAAGATCAATCAACCTTTTATATTTATTGCCATTAAAGGAGGAAGGGTCTGTTGATATCCAGTTTCGATACATTTCTTCCAAGTTGTACTGACACGCATCCCCGCTTTGCAATCCAGAATAACTTGACGTCCCCTGCAACTTGTCCATAAATATTTTATCCAGTTGCTTCCTCTCACAGGGTTTATAACGACGAGTCTCATTTAAATCTTGACAACTACGGTAAATTTTTTGTTTGGGATCCTTTAATTCACATTTGCTATTATAAATCTCTGTGTTTTCACCGTAATCCTCATAACAGCTCCTATCCGGTGGGCAATAGCCACCCTCCAAGACATCGCTATCGGTACTTGGAGCAGCGCCTTGTGACCCTGGAGGAGGCCCCAACTTGGGATCACATTCCAATTCCGGTTCATATATATCTCTTCTGTAGTCCCTGTCTTCCCAATATTGCTCATAAGAAGTAGTTGATACGTGCGATCGGTATTTCAAGAAGGTCGCTGCCCATTCCAATGTCACATCTTCACTCTCCGGGATCACTTCACACCTCCCATCGTTCCCAGCAGAGTCTGTAGAGTTACGGTTACATTTTAGGGCAGGACTAGTGATATTATTCCGAAACAAGTCTGTTGAAACCCGGCACATCTTTTTATTCAAGTCGACTGTCAGTTCCTCGGCTTCTTTCAATTTAGCCTGTAGCTCTGCTTCTGTGGCCAAGTAGTCTTTTCCCTGAGGCGGAGTCTTCTCCAAACTGTAAAAGAACTTCCAGAGTTCCAACAGCTTCTCCGTTTTTGTAATATTGCACCTGTCGCCAGCAGACGGGGCCATGGCGGAATTTCCATTCCAGCTTGCAAAAATAAATTCCAGCTTTTGTTCGTATTGATAGTAGTATTCGTAAAGGCGCATGCCTCGAAGTGGAGTTGTGGAAGGGTTAACAAAACCTATCATTTGAAGATCCCACCATTTTCCCCTATTAACGTCCGATTGTTCGGTTGATGTAAGGGCATAAGATCCAATGTCATGAGCTCAAAATCCTACTTTTGGGGACTTTGGTTGACTTCGAGTACCAAAATTGAAGCAGGTGTAGCCATTAAAAATTCTTTTGAAATTTGCTATCTTACACTGGCCAGTATCAGCGTACAAGCCTAAAGTGCATTCTTCACCGATATCCATATCCCATCGACCCTTGTCCCACGGTCCATCATTTACCCCGTAGCAGAGTGGCGTCGTTTGGTCAGTGGACTTGAAACGACACTGGGTTCCCATCTTGCAGCTTAGAGGCTTTTCCAAATTGAATATAATCTCAGGCAAATGTTTCTTCAGGGCACCGTAGTTAGAGCTGGGGTCATGGTCTAAGTCTATCAGTGAGCAGATCTGGTTCTCTTGAACAAGGCACCTGTTTACAGCGGATCCTTGAGATATTGATTCCATTTTGGAACCAGGAGGACATTCAAACTTGCTTGTTTCCTTGTTGCAGACGAGCCCTTGGTGATAATCACAAAATTGGCGAGTTGTCTCATCTCTTCTGTCGTAGCTTCGAAAAATGAAGTTCCATTACCATTCCTCCGGAAGGTCATCCAAGATAAGGCGTCTTTCAATAGCTTGATACGTTCGGGATTAGTAGCTTTTGGGGGTAGGGTTTGCTGGAATGTGATTGGGCAAACAAATAAAAGAACTAGTAAAAATGCGGAGTGTGACATGATTCTAAACATTTTGTCAAGTAAATGACTCAATTCTTGCTTGGCGTCTCACTCTTGAGTTACTTTCTGATTATGAGTCTTTTTTCATCAACGTATTTTAAATTGGCAAAAAAAAATATTCAAAGATTTATCCAAACTTGAAACTCAATTTCCTTGGAGGTAACGGAAGGTCGTTGATTTGAATATAATGACAACCGAATTTGGGTAATGTGTGATTTAGATTTGATATTGATTTAATAATCAAGATATTAGTTCAATAGCTCATTTTTCTTATAAATAATGAAATAAGCTCAATATCAAATTCTCCAGAAAATTTAACATTGGTCGGAGGAGGAAAATTCGTAAATAAAAATGCGCATCTTTTAAAATTACTGAAACTGTAAACCATACAAGTAAGGAACCATTGAATACACAATGCTTAACTTTTTCCTCTGTCAACGGAAAGAAGGTACATAATGATTTGTAGTACTCATTGGATTCTTTGTAAAAACATGTTTCAAAAAAATATTGGTTAAGTTTAATTTTTGTGTAACTGAGTTAATCAATTGGGTAAACGGTCAACATACATATTATGCATTCGCTGGAGACGAAACTCCTGCAAAAAATTGTCGTTCAATATGGTTAACAATGCTTTCTCTACCCACATACATTGTCGTTTCAATCCCGATTCCGATGTTTTGGAGTTCTGTACATGCACAGGGGATAAATGTAACACCCAAAACATTCTTGAAAAAGGAAGCAGTGAGAGTGGAGGAGATGGCTCAAACAAAGCAAGTTCATTGAAGTGGACTGTGACTGAAGTTGGATTGATGATGGCATGCATACTAATTGCTGCTGCTACTGGTGGTCACTAAAACTTCAACTAAAATCAGTTGCACAATTAATCATTCAAAAGAAATTAAATTTTTAGTACAATTTACAACGAAAGATAATGTACTATTGTTTATACGTTAAGAGAGGAATGAATAAAAAGTGCAGCATTATAATTATAAGCTAAACAAGTCATATTGGACAAACTCCATTTCGATGCATCCGTTGCTGAAGGACTTTTGCTCGAAAACAATCTCTCAGAAATCATTTTCGGAATCATGCGAAGAAATAACGTAAAAAAAAGTCCAAATTTTAAATCGGATATACATGCTTTTTGAATGAATGTGTCATGATGATTTGTTACGAAATACCAAGTGTGTCCGTTTGTGATTCAAAATAGATCATCTTAGTTTCAGTGCTAACGGTTACTTTAATAAAAAATTACGTGTTCAAGACTAATTTGTATTAAAGCTTTTTAAACTTGTAATTTGTAAATTTATTTCATTGATTTATCTTAACAATATCACAATTTTATAGTTAAAAAACGCTATCTGAAAAATAAATTCACATAAAAATGTGTTCAAATATTTTTAGACATAAATATATATTTTTATAATAAAAATAGTTTAAATTTTATTTAATTTTACTAAACTTCTGTTTGTATTTTTTTTAGCAAATTAGCAAAGATTTAGCTAACCATTTTTTTCTTTATGTGATTTAGGAGCTTCAAATTCGATCTGCTAAAGCGTTTTACACGACTAAAACAATGTGTGAATAAACTCAAAAAATAGAAATACAATTTAAATGTGCGGTACAAAATAGCTTCGTGAAGTTCAATAATATAAACGAGTAGCGATACTCCTAAACCGGAAAGCCCAATAAGAAAAACTACCATGATATTTCCTTTCATAGTAGGCTTTTCGAGTGGAATTTCTGGGTATTCTATTTTCTCAGAAGCGAAAGCAATTATACTTTGTAACCATTCAATAATTCCAGACTGTGGAGCAGCCAAAGCACGTCTAATAACGTTGAGAGGGATCATCCCTTCCACAGATATCTTTATTGCTTGCGTAGCAAATGATTCTTGTCCAATGTTCGAATACGAGTTTATACTAAAAAGAAGTTTCGAGTAGAATTTTGTAAGATAGCGAGGTAGCAACCAAGCCGACTTTTCTGGACAGTCTTTGAGCTCGTCATAAATAAATTTCGCCTGATTGTCAAAAAAGTAATCTTTAAATGCATTTTCCCAATTGTAACTAATGTTTTTTTGTAAAATTGTGCCGTATCCGACTTGTTGAAGTAAGTGCACCAAGGCTTTTAATTGGTTCAAAAATTAGTTTTACTAGCTTGGGATGTAGAATAGCTGCAGTAAGTGTCTTGAAGGTTTTGTTTTTACTTATTTGATCAAATTGTTTAGTGCTAATTAGAGTATCGTGATCACTGTCTTCCCAGGAATATAAAGTCGATTCGATAGAACCTTCCACGTGTGGATCTTTGACTAACTTATAATAATTCATACTGTTATATCTCAAGCTTCCTACTCTACTGTAAATTTTAAAATTGTCACTAAAAAGTTCTTCCACATATCTATAGGGAACCAGTTGTTTTGGTTGTATTATGTTGTAAACATTTGTACTCTTATAAGCATTACTCAGTACTACGCCAGCAATTAATGTTCCACCAATCATAATTCGATACTTTGGTGACATGTTAATGCCGTTAGGAAAAGGATCTCCTTGTTCTAAGAAAACTTTTATCATAAAAACTATTTTGTGTGCAACTTTTTCATGACTTCTAAATATATTTTCACGAGACAAGGCCATAAAGCCGAGCAAAAGAACGAAAACGGAAAGACAAATGCAAATCCAAATGTATTTGTCGAAGACTTTCCAAAATTCATCGAACGGAAATGAGCTATATCCTTGACTTTTACAAGTAATGAAGCTAAGCGGACTTAGGGTAGTTGTGATTTGTAAGAGAGCTTGTGGTTCAAACAAAGCATCAATGTCAGCACTGATTCTATTACTAAATGGATTTTCTACATCATGTACAATGGAAACGTTTCCCAAAATATCTTTTAAAACCGATGCGAAAACTAAGGCTAAACGATTTTGTATCTCATCATCGACATTTGTGTTTAATTTTGGTGTAATTAACTGAGCTAATTGAAATGTGTTGGTAGTCTCATTTAAGGCTTTGAAATAACGAAAAACTTTTCTAAAGATGAGACTGGGCACCGTAAAAGAGAATTCCCAGGTATTTTGGTAGTCGTTGTTCACTTTTGCAATTGAGTACAATGACATTGTTTCCAATTCTATTGTCACTGCACCCCAGAAATTTAAACAATTTGGACAAGGTATCAGAGCACGTGCTCCATCTATCTGGCAATGAGTCCCGAGCAGATGGTTATTGCCACATGCACTAGATGCTTTTAACAGTATTTCGGTAGCCATTGAATAAACAGAATCCTGAAATCCCCCCCAAAATATGTGACCTGTGAACAATTTTTTCTTTCGACGAATCCAATCGTGTAGGTTATGAATTTTGTAAAAGAATGCTTCCTCAGAGCTGACAAAAATGTTTATTAGCGGGACCGAACTTGGTGGAAACCTAAACTGAGGGTACCACGAGTAATAAAATATATTGGTACCCATTCCTGTTAGCAGCGCATGATTTGGCATAAACAAGTCCACTTGGATTTGACATTGCCAGGGTTTCGATCTCCGAACGAACTCATCTCTATCCAAATAAACACAAAAACCACTGTTGGAGTATCCAAGGCCTGTAACAGTTGGAATAAAGAGTTTAGACATGATGCATGGTTGTATAAGATAATCTCTACTATTTGGAATTTTGACTGTTGCGTTTTCAATGTAATTGATATTTGGAGGTGACCAGATTAATTCCATGGGCAACCGTATGGAGGAAATCTCCAAAGAATGTGTAAGCAACGCTAAGCCGAATTGTCTGAGCACAATTGGCGTATAACCTGGTATACTCAAGTCTGCTCCTTGAAAATTATTTGCAACGATTAGGCACCTCTCAGCTTCAAACTTTTCTAATACTGTATTAAAATTTGTCACAGAAAAATGTTTTGAGCTCACAAAATTTGCTTTGAATTGTTGGAAAAGAGTTTGTATAGATTCTTCAATGTCTTCGTTCCAATTGTGTCGGCTAAACATAGCGTAATGACGAAATGTTTGCTGAAAACTACCAAAATCTAAGTTATCCAAGAATGTGACGTTTATAAAAAATTCCGCGTCTATTTCTTCCGTATCGTTTGGGGCAAGAGCATGTGCTTGTACATGCAGCAGACTTAAAACTGTGCCTAAGAAATACATTTCCAATAATCCAAACAAGAATTTTTCTGGAAACATGTCAAGTTTGGTATTTAACACTGAATATGCGCTATAACTGTTTGAATTTGGCCATATCATGATTGGTTTTACAAGCTGAATAGATTTTTGTATCCAAAAGATTTTTTACTCTAAGCTTTTGACTGGTTTAATACTGAGCCACCCACTGTGTTAGCATAAGTTTATAACTCAAAATAGTTAAAATAAACTGTTGGATTAGCTTTGCAACTAAATGGATAAATATTTCTCACTATATGTCG
>JAQFZH010004528.1:0-11831 GCA_034695485.1 Entomobrya nivalis
TATACAGCAAATCGTCATTTTAGACAGTCCGAAAATGTTAGATTTTATTTTAGAGCGTTTCAAGTTTTACATCAACACACAATGATGAATTGCTATTTTGGGGTTTATATCCTAATAATTAATGCGATATGCATGGCATCTGGTATATATTTAACGTTTGTGTTAATCATGTACTGGAATGTGCTGAAAGTGGTTACTAAGGCGCCTATGATAATTGGTGATTTACTGGTTTTGGGATATTGGGGATTATTTTTGCAGGTTGGAAGTATGTTTTATGTTGGTGGAAATAAAACATTTGCGTCGTGGAAACGACATAGCTGGGGATTAAAGGAACAAAATAAATTGATGAAAAAATTCAGTCGAAGTTGTAAATTGATATTGTTTTCTTATGGAAGGCAATTTGTGATTGGGAGAATGAGTGTTCTGAATTATTACAAAGGCATTGAAAAAGGAACATTTAGAGCTTTGTTGACTTTGCGATAATTATTTGAAAAGTTGAGGTTACTTCGTTTTACCAGTTAAATAAAAACCTCTTTGAATTGATTTTTTGGATATTCTTTTCATGGACTTTATTTTGGATGTGATGAAATAGGACGTTATATGCTAGAATTAAATATTTAAATAAATAAAATCGACAAATATATATTGATTTTCCATTCCTGGCTTAATCGGATTTGTCTATACAATATGTCATAAAATAATATCTAGCATACGTCAAACCGAGCAAAGCAGTCTAGCAAGGGATTTCGTTATCGCTTTGGTATATTTGTATGTGCAATCAGGAATGATCAGATATTGAATTCTCATAAATTGCACATCCTAAAACAACTTAGATATTTTATCATAGCGATTACATTAACGACAAATACATAATCAAGAGACGCATACTTTATATTTGAAAAACCTAAATACGTAGTTTCCAGAAAGCAATGATATTGTTTGATGGTGAATTAGTTTAAAATAATTGCTCATTTCTTGCATGCACAATCAAACTAAAATGAACTAGACTATAGGTAGTTAAGTGTACGTTGTTTCCAGTTTTATTGTTTATGCAAATGGTTTACTTAAGACTACTTTAACAATTAACCATAATTACACTTTGAGAAATATTTTATATATTAGAATCGTAAAGCTATTCAACGTTTCTCCTTTACAACATATGATACAGAAATATAGAAACTTGAATTGATATGTCTCACATTTTAAACAGAACTTATCAATTTATCGATTGTTTCGATTAGGATTTTTTTTAAATAACTTTTGAAATGTAAAAAAATCCTACTGTTGGATATTATAGTGATTTGAAGAATATAACAAATTGGATATAATACTAAGAGATATACCTTTAACAGTCCCTATATTGCTGAATTCTAAATGTAAAAATTAATACGAAGAAATTTTATCCATGTAAAGCATTTAGAAAAGTTTGATATAATAAAATACGTGTCTGAATATTACATCAAATTATATTCATACCAAAACTCTTGCACAGGCTTACCAAACACTTACTCCAATGCAGAGTTGCCTTATTTTTTCAGATTAAATTATTTAAAATCTAGACTATAATTTCTTTATCCAACTGCTATATCTTCATTTCATATCTATCATTTAGAGTTCTCAGATATCTACTAGAATAAACTGACAACTTAAAAGAAATATTTCAAAATGTATAGCAAAATCATTTCAAACTCACTCTATGTAAGCTTAAAACTACCCCGCTGATTTGGTGGCAGTCCGATGATGTATAATCCTAAAAACGAAAATTTCATTGTCGACAAAGCAACAATTCCAAAAGTTAACAGAAATTTTACATTCGCAATAATATGATTCTAATTAGTTTTAAAAATTGGTATGAAGCTCTACTAAAACAAGGACAAAAGAGATCAGTTTCATTTGACGTTAGAATGTTGGCTAAGAGCCCCTATGGTTATTATAATGTTTTCAATTTCGACTATTTCGATTATGGGGCAACAAATACATTTCGAAGAATACATGGTGATTTTAATACGTGTCTACAAAGCTTATCGCCAGACAACTCATGGCACTATTTTAAATAACGTTTAATATCTGAATTGAAAAGGACAGCTGTATAATTTTGTACTTTAACAATTTCTAATTCTACACACTTATCGTTATCACCATCATAATAAGATTTGCAATAGTATTTATTTCAATGAAAATTACGCTTTGTAATAAAAGTTTTGACGAATTTGCTAAATTAAAGGTTTTGTAACTTTTGCAACGCACTTTTATAAAATTAAACCTTATGTACAAATATTTTAATATCATGCTAACGTACCTTATACGCCTATCCTAAATCATTTGTTTTGTGAAAAAAAGACCAAATGGAAAAAGGCAACACGCATTAGTTGATATCAGGATAAGACTAGATCTATTTAGTGAGCTAGTTGTGGTTTTAAATTGGTAATGATTGAGTACTGCAGTTCCAGTATAATTATAAAAATGACTGAGCTAATTTGTGACATAGATATCAATAAAGGAATGTTTAGGGCTTTACCTACATTGCAGTTCTAATACGGTTTATGCAAATGCTCAAATTAATTTGGGATTTGTGTTTTATAACTACATATATTGTTTGGCCCGGTTGTTGACACAGATTAATTTATTTTAGTATATTAGTAGAGTTTAGATTACATGTCTTAGTAGCACTTGTACACATAATTTATACTTGTGCGGATAGCCAAGGGTTTGAATGTAATTTACTGTGATTTAGAAATCAGTATGATTACTGCCAACGTAATCGTATCAAAGAAATAAGCTCATAAATGCAAAAGATAAAACTTTTGCAAATCAATTAAACTTTGGCATCACGAAAAAAGATAAAACATAATTGTTGTGGTCTACCCGACGTTCTGATATTTCAAATGCAAAATTTCATGCAATCTCAAATGTATTGGTTACCTTCATATAAGGTGAACATGGCCACTGTTTCAAATTAAAAAAATATTATTATAATGATTTACAACATTTATTTTGCAACATCATATGCTAAGCCAGAAGCACCTCAAAGTAAGACAGTTGGCGCAATTATATTTTTATTGAACATGGCGATAGTACATGTTGCTATGGTAGTGCAGCCTTATTTTGTCCCCCTATTCAGTGTTTTTTTGAACGTTTAGCTTTAGCAAATACCGTCGTCTTAATATAGCTAATCGAAGTTGTAAAATATTAAATATTTCTCGTTAAGCATAGTCAAATAGAGGAAGCAAGCTACACAAGCAAAATGTAAGATAGAAAATTTTAGATGTTTTTGATGACGCACAAAAGTAGTTGAAGACAACTTCGATTCATAATTTATAATTCAAAGGATAAATTTTGTTTTTCTATTTTAGTTAAATATTATCGACTTATCATTGTCATATAGCATTCTAGTTGGTAAACGTCAAATCCAAAGAACTTTTGATAATATAAATTCTACCAAAAAAGATATGAACTGTTCTGAAAACATTACGTAGAAGTAAGAAATTTATTACCGCAGAAAATCATACACTTAAGATTTATTACATTTTGCAGAAGTTTTACAAAATTTAACATTTCTTGTATAAATTCTTGTATACTTAATATCGGGGTCATGTATAGCAAACATATGTGTAAAATGCTCTCAATGAGCTACCAAATAGGCCGATACTTTGGAGCTAGCGCTTTAGTGTTTGACAAAAACACCAAGAAAACTACAGTAGACCAGTATTCATTCACAAAAATGAAAAGAAACTTTACATTTGCAGTAATATGGCAGGTATTGGCATTGGGTTTGGTGATGAGCCGTTCACTAGATCCAAATTGTTTAGGCGAATTTCACTTAACATTTGCCTGGTGGATCGGATACTCAACTCTAGTAATTGTGTATTCCTTTTCAAGGTATTTCACTGGAGAAATCTGCGACACAATGAATGAATTGACAAACTTGCTGCAAGAAATTCACGGTATTTTTTCACGATTCAAATTTAAAACTAAAAATTTTCCAAACAAATTTAATTTGCACAAATATTTTTTCATCGAATTTCAGCAAAATATATGACAGGATTCAAACCAAATACTGCAACCGGAAAATTTAAGCTGTTTGACCTCGTCAGTATGTTGACGTTCTTGAGTTGTTATCTTCTCTATATATTTTGTATGCTTTATTTGTTTTATGATCCGCAAGGAGTAATATTTTTGGGTGGAATGATACCTTCAAAATATTATAGTTTTTGGACTGCTCTTCCCATAACTATTTTTCACATCTATATAACTGCATCAGTTATCTTCAGCGCTGCTGCTATATCAGGGCCCTTAAATTTGTATTCATTCTACATGTATTTTATGATATCTCAGGAACTTCGAATTGGCAAATCAAAGTATACAACATATCGTTATTTTAGGCAGTCTGAAAATCTTAGATTTTATTTTAGAGCGTTTCAAGTTTTACATCAACATGCAATGATGAATATCTTTGTTGGCTTCTATGTTTTAATGGTGAATGCGATATGTATGGCAAGTGGTATATATTTAACGTTTGTTTTAATGAGATATTGGAATGTACTGAAAGCAGTTACGAAGGCACCTATGATTATTGGAGATTTACTTGTTTTAGGATATTGGGGACTGTTTTTGCAGATTGGATACATGTTTTATGTTGATGGAAATAAAACATTTGCTTCATGGAAAATACATAGCTGGGGATTCCAGGAACAGAATAAATTAATGAAAAAATTCAGTCGAAGTTGTAAACTGATACTGTTTTCTTATGGAAGGCAATTTGTAATTGGGAGAATGAGTGTGCTGAACTATTATAAAGGTATTGAAAAAGAGATATTTAGAGCTTTGTTGACTTTGCGATAATTATTTGCAATTTAAGTGTTACTTCGTTTTACCAGTTAAATAAGTAAATATTTAAATAAGTAAAATCGACCAATTGATTATTTTATTCGACATTTAATCCTATTTTAGTTTTATACAATATCCTGTAATCTATTTTATCACGTGTTACAGAACTTTATGCTACAATACAACTTGTGCAGTGTCGCAATGACTTTATCTTTTATAATATGACTAGCATACGTCAACGAAACAAGACAGTCTAGCAAAGGTATTCGTTATCTCTTTAGTAGATTTTGATGGATGTACAATCAGGAATGATCAGACATAAAAAATACATTACACATAACTTGTACATCCTAAAATAATTTAGTTTTAATTTCATCCTGTATTTAATTATAGTGATCACAATGAGCTAAAAATCCGTAATCAAGGGAACTTTGTTTTATATATAGAAAGCTTAAATATATACACAGATTACATTCTACTTTGAAATAGTTCGATTTTAATTCGTTTAAAATAGTTGCTCATTTCGTGCATATACATCCAAACCAAAATGGACTTGATTCAGAAATATTTCAGAAAGAATCCTCTGCACAACGAGAACGCTAAACAACAAGACAGGCAAAAAATATTATTTTTTACCATTGGAACCATCGGGAAACCAGTACAGGGATTTCATAAGTGATAATCAATAAATTGATTGTTAAAATGAATATGTATGTAAGTTAAACTTTTGATGGAATAACGTCACTCAAAATATTAGGTATATTTTTGAAAGCTTAAACAAAAAAAACGAAAACACCAAACCAGTTTTAACAAAAAAAATTCAAAGCTTCTTATAAAATACATATTAGATACATTTTACAAGTTATTTTATTTCATCGAGAATATTTAAGACTTGCCAATACGAATGAAAAATTTGTTAACATTTTGTATATAAGCTCAAATTTCGTTGAATTCCTCTATTTAAAATATATGCTACCTTGTGATGCTTATCTGTGCAGTGATTTTCTCATTTCAGTTCAACTACAGCAGAATAATTAAGAATTGAAAGCTAAATGAAATCTTATCTTCAATTTATAAGGAGTTTTGGAAGGGTGATTTTATATCTTCATCAGAAACGCTCCCACTATTAACCTACTATCAACTTAGATATCTGTTCAAGAGTTCATCATTTATATTTACTTGAATGTTTATTGATTTTTTTTGCAATTCATATTTTTACAATGCTTTCCAAAAGCGAACCCTCAAAAATTGCTATTTTTAGGGATACACCTACAAAATAATAAATTTGTGAAAGATGCCAGCAGACTTAAAATTATTAAAAAGAAAGTTCCAAAGAAATGTGTTTGAAATCTCTTGTAAAAATAACTATTGTAAAAACAAATAGTCGGCATGAACATTAGCATTAGTCGGTATTTTCATATTTTGACCAATAATTAGTTTCAAATTATATTTTTAATCCAATTAAACCCTGAAAATGCTTATAAATTTTGAAAAGGTCCAATAAAGCAAGCTTTGTGATGACTATATGACGAATTATCACATGAATCAAATTTGTGGTCAGGATATGCAAAACTTTCATCCGATTTTGGATGAAAGCTATGAAATGATAACAATGCGGTTTACGTTAAACAATACATGTATAGTCAAAAATTAATTATTAAAAGAGATTGTATGATATGTTCACAAAGTCGCATTAAATATCCATTTTGCTCAAAAATCTCGTCAATATATTGATTACGCTCTGGGTCCCGACATATCAAACATTAGGATCATAGTTAATAGGTTTTGCATTCCATTGTCCAAAACGTTTCTAGAAAATTGTTTTCCAATGGGGTGAAAGCTACCATAAGAAAACTTGAGGGGTTGTAACGCCATAGCTTTCTTTAAGTTTACCTTGTTTTGAAACGATGATCTGATAACGTAGCAATTTTTCATTTCCTTTAACTTAAGCTTTGGTGTTAAGGCAATTAGTTCTCCTGTTGTGCACATAATTGGACAAAAAATAAGTGTTGCACCCACAACAATACCAGCAGCCATTAGAAAAAATGTATAAATCGCGGTATCTAGATGCCCATCCTCGCACTAAAACCCACAATGTTTCCACAAACAGAAAATAAAAGATGGTAATTGCTAAGAAAACTGCTCTTTGAAACGCAATGCCTAATACAGTTGCAATTATGTGAAAGCGGACGTAAAATTCTAAAAACTCAGAGGGAATGCGAACTTTAAATGTAAGCGTGTGCACTAGTTCTGTTAGATATATTATGATTGCTAGGAACCCACAAGCTGTAAAATCCACTGCTCGGGACACCTCACAAAGTGCAGGAATCATAATTGCCGAACGAATAAGAAGCATTCCCAAGATTGTTATAACGCTTCTGTATTTAGGATCAGGGGCAATGTCCTCTAAAATAAAATAAATTGGATCTAGGTCCCATAAAATGCAAATAAAATATAGCAGAAAAGCTATTCCATTCGCCGATTGCGCTGATAACAGGAAAAAATCTACAGTTGTCATTTTACGATCATGACTTAACAAGTAGGGATTGTATTCTGCAAACATTAAAGGTTCAATATTTATACTTATTTCAGTAAAAGTTAATAAAAAACTGGTTAACTGTGCAGAAAACCTAACTTTGAATAAAACTTACTTTCAAATACTTTGACTTCCAGCTGAATAAACTCGTTTATAGCGGATAAATACATGTTGTGCTTCAACGCAAAAATTCCATGGGATGCCATTAAAGTTGACGTAAAGCAACAAATGCCTGTCGTAAGTATGCAGTAGTTCAACACTTGCATATCATCACGTTTCAGAAAAGGTTGGCTCACTAAAACATAAGCGCAAATAACTAAAAATATCAACTGGAAAAAGTTTCCGATATTCCAAATACCCCATTTTCGCTTTTCAATGTTTAAGGATATATGTCTAGTTTTGGGATTCCAGACAACTGGGATTTCTTCTAAGTATCCGTACGTCCAACGTAATACTTGAAGTGTTTGTTCTTGATACTTTGTTAACATTTTAATTATATTTTTCCAAAACAGGAACTCCCTTTTGTTTAATTTATTTGCTTAAATATAAGTTACACAATTTGTCCAGTTGTTATATTTATTAAATTGCAATATCTTGTTATATTTGAAGTTCTAAAATGCTATTAGCAATTTTGTAGCGCTAGAAATTACGAAGTAGTGTATTTTTTATAACGCTGCATTGTAAATCAAGTGTATGTCGTTTCTCTACATAAACTTGTGTCTGTCCTGACTGCTTTTTTTAGCGAAACAATTACTCACATAAGGCATATAGGAAACGCTAAAAAGTGTCCTCTTAATACTTAACTGCTGAGCAACTGAATAAAAAATATTCAAATTTTTGCCATTGGAACTACCCGGAAAATACTGAAGGGATTTCATAAGTTATTTTCAATAAATTGATTTTGTTTAAATGAGTACGTAAACAAGTTATATATTTAATAACTAATGCAGTAGCATAAAGCAGTATTCGTGTATGGTTCAATTTAGAGGTATTTTTGGCTCTTTTCAGATGGACTGAAGTATTTGGAATATCTAAACTAAACTAAGCTACAACAAGTAAAATCAGGATATATGTTAAAATGAAATTGGTGAAGCGAACCAGAGTTTAAGTAATATTCATCTATTTGCAATCGACTTTTTATGTAAATTTTTAATCAATACTAGAGAAAACGATTATATGACCATATAATAAGACGTGCAAACTCAGATGAGTGCCAAGCCGGAGTTTCCCATTCAAATGACGTTGGATGAGTTCATACAATGCTATAAAAAGGTCGATAAATTTGGCAGAGGAGCTGAAGAGTAGAATAGGAAAGAAAATATGAAGGGTTTGCAGTGGTGTATGTTCATTCTATTGCCTTGTTATCTTTTATATATTAAAAATGGATTGCGTCATTCTATAAGTTATTTTTTTAAACTAACTAGTTTAAAGTCTAGCATTAGTGTCAGGGAAAAATCGAATATTCGATTAAAAGAATAAATATTGAGCAATTTAAAAACTAAAATTTAATAAAAATCAATATTTAGCCAATAAAAATATGAGAACTGTTTTGAGATTTTTTAAACAGTATTCCCCTCCGTATTAGAACTTACGCGTGTTCAACTACTCACACAGCCTAAAAATTATGAAATCATTAATTTAGAAGCAGGAATTTTATAACTTATCATCAAGTTGACTTATTGGTATCACACATTCTAAGGTAATAATTTTCCAAGTTGTGCTACTATTATGCCAGATATAAAAAACATTTAAAACGCAGAGAAATTGCCGTACACTCTTCTAATGGTATAAGAGTAAGAAGAAGTTAACCGTAAATTATTTCCTAAATAGATTTATATTTTGCCACAAGACGCACATTTTAAATAAGACAATTGTCGATACTGATAGTGAACATATTAAATCGATAGACGTTTATAGTGTGTACCCAAAAAATCCAGAATTTTTTGCTTAATATATTAAACGGTATTGCCATATATGTAATTATGGGCACAAGTTGACATTATGTCGCGTATGTATATTTATTACAATAAAAAATCTGTAGTAAAATGACAGAAAAACGGTCCGTGAAATCGTCTGTTTTATCTATGTTGTCTGCTTAGCTTATTAAAACATTGGTGTTCTATAGTCTAAGTTAAGTAGCTAGTTTAATTTATGTCAAAATACACTTGCGATATCCTGTGGCTTCTAACTGCGAAAAAAATCGCTCTCACAGTCATCAGTCTACGTAAGATTTTTTTAGTAATACAACATTACATTTTTACTAACATACTAAACTAAAATATTTACTTAAAAACAAGAAACAAAAGCAATAGTTTATTAACGAGCAACATTAAGCTGTAAAAAGCTAACAAGAAGCTTTTTATTTTTAGTTTACGATTGCATTTATGATGAATATAAATATTACCCACATAAATATCTTTCAAGCAAGGAGTTTACTCTAGCTGGAAAATTTTACTTCAAACTTATGCAACAACTCTTTGATTTTAAATTTATGCATATAGCGGTGGCTTGTCTGTAATTACATTACATTTTTCTATATAATTTTACTCACACGGTCTGTAATAAAACGTTATCACACAGTAATACAATTTTTATTGCTGGCTCTAACAAATTTGCATCAGCATACACTCCCATCAATTTAATACTGATAATCGTTAATAGCCTTATTAAATTGTCATATATTTCCTTTGTTTGACAATGCATTCGTATACATATTTTCTACTTTATATCTTACCTTAATATGTACCAGTACAATAGCTCGTTTCGCATTTAGTACTTTTTTGATCAATTGCCTATAAATAGCCTCATATCACTGAAAATTTTCCTGAAATAAAATGTTACTTATTTACTCCATTTACTATATATTTCCCCATCTTTTATCTTACATTTTGTGTTCCACAGTTGAAAATCCTAGTGGAAAAGGATTCTGTTATAGTGACATTAGCTGCGGTCCATATTCAAAGGAATGGCCGCCAATCTGTCACAGTGGAAAACGCCAGTCACCGATAATGTTACCAAATACTTGGATACCCGAAGCTAAAGTACGACGTATTCCATTGGAAAACTACAGAGGCAACTTCTTCCGAATGAAAAATAACGGCCACTCTGTGGAAATAGATTTTGTTGGAAAATCACATCAAAATGAGGGACCATCAAGCCATATGTTTGCGTTTCCAGATCCAATATATTTAAACGTTTACCGACAGTATAAATTTGCAGCAGTGCATTTTCACTGGGGTGTAAACGACTATATAACAGGTTCGGAACACTGTATTGCAGGGAAATGTAGTGCTTTTGAAATCCATTTTGTTCACTATCTTGCCAGCTATGGCAGTTTGAAAGAAGCTGTTGCCTCAGGCAATGAAAGTGCAATAGCAGTATTGGGTGTCCTTGTGGATGTCAGCGCTACAAAAACTGCAGGAAACAATTTGTATTCCATTTTATTTCAAAAACCAATATTACCAGTTTCACTCGACTGCTTTGGACCAATTGTAAAAAATCTGAGAATGATTCAAGTTGCAAGACCTCAGCAAAATATGGTTGCTATGGAGAATTTAGATTTTTCGAAATGTATTACAGCAGATAGAATGCCTTTGGTTTATGCTTATAAAGGATCTTTAACTACACCTGGATGCGTGGAGCAGGTTAATTGGTATGTTATGAGACATCCAACTACAACAAGTCATCAAGATTTGGAAGCTTTTAGAAAAATACTGAATAATAATCTTGGGAAACCAATGAGCTCGAATCATCGACCCCTCCAACAGTTAAATAGCAGAAGTGTAAAGCTTTTAATGATGACTTGATTTTTAAATGGTGGTTAAACATTATGATGTGAGTTAAACTTGAAATTTAATAAAAATGTACGTTTGTTTAATTGTTACTTTTAAATTTAGGTAAATTGTAATAAAGGTTCTAAAATATTTAATTACCAAAAACGCTTAATAAATTGCGCTTCATTCAATATTGAGGAACGTTTACGCAAACTTCATGATTTTTTTTTATTATTTGGAAATTGATAATGTCACAAACGAAATTTGCATATTTTTAGAGTGATTGTTACTTTTATGGCCTTTGTCTAGCCGAGCTGCAAATATTTAAGATCTGATGAAACTTGACATGCTATCGGTAGGTTAAAGGATAAAGCTTTCATGATAGAATCGGTAGAGTGCTTGTAGCAACTAAAACAATAAATGGATAAATATTTGGGTGTACCTAACAAGGTGGCTTACAACACTTGTATACAAAACTAGTTATTTGGGCATTTGGATATAACACAAGCTTTTATACACAACAAAATTCTACATTTCCAAACAAGTAGTTATCAATCCTTCAAGTTCACTTGAAAGTAATGTTAATACTTTTGAATTCACACCTCGATAGCAAGAATCACCATGTCCCCCACTTCCACCGCTGGAGTCTTCCCATGCCATTTCTGCCTTCGCTGGAGCGTGGGGATATATTCCCT
>JAQFZH010004529.1:0-11830 GCA_034695485.1 Entomobrya nivalis
CGTTCATCGTTAGATTTATCGTCATGATGAGAGAAAAGTGGAGAAAAGAAGGATTGGCAAGTGTAACCCTCAAAACTCCTCCACCACCACTTCCACCACCACCATACATACATTTTTTCCTTCCTTCCTCCTTCCAAAACAACAGTTTACTTTCCACACCCAAATATATACAGAGTTTGAGAGAGAGAGAGCGAGAGGAAAAGCTTGCTGGAAAAGAGATGGAATGGGATGACCCAGTTGAGCCAGGGATTTGTCAGGTGCTTGTTAGCGACCCGTACACGTCCACATAAGCCCTCCCTTGTGTTTCCTCCAAAAAAAAACACACAGACACACACTAACAGCTCATCCATTTGTCATGGACTTTTCTCTCTTTTTTTACACACAGCTTACATACCCACTACACTTTCTACTTATAACTATCTATCTATCAGAGAGAGACAGAGAGATGTCGAATAAAAAAGTAGTCTAAAGCAAACTAAAGCATTAAGTCCCTCTCTCCCTCTCCCTACAGACACCATATGCGACTTTGCTCTTGGCTTGGGCTAACTTGGACTTGGACTACGCTCTGCATTACCATTTCATAAATGCCCATTTTCACTCTGATCACCATCATCACACGACCATCTCTCCTTTATCGATATCATCCTTCCATGTTTAAAGAGTGCATGGTCTGGTGAAAGTTTTTTCTGGTGCATTTAGAAAAAAACAATAGGACAACATATCCTCCTCCTCCTCCTCCATCCCAAGCTTATTTCCAACCGTTTTATACATTTTTTTCAACAGGAAGATAAACGTGTAAAATAACAAGAGGGGAGGATGATGACGATGATAGTGATGCTGTAGTGTATGGACCTTCTCTACACAGTTTTACTGATAGATGGGCACGTTGACGGCTCGGGTGATTGCCTCGTTACCAGGGATATCGAACTCAATCCCGGATGCTTAGCTTTTTCGTTTGGCGAACACCTGAACCTTCTTTCAGCCTTAATGGTTTGCATGCTGACAGATGCTTCTCTTTTTTTTCTCTATCACCAAAAAAAATCTTCCTCTCTTATAAGTATATAATATCATTTCCCATTGTCCACAAGACACACATAAACATTTGTGTAGTTAACTTTCAAAAAAAAGTACAAAAAACCTTTTCCTTCCTTCCTCTTTTTTCAAAGATAACAACTTTCTAACCACTAATATTCCTACAATTCTTCCTCAACTTTTTTTTTCGTCTTCTCTCTCAAACTCTCAACCGTCTTGCTAAAGAGATATGGATTTTTTTTTGGGGGATAAAAAAAAATTTGTAATGGTGGTTGGTTGGGTGGCTGGTTTTTTTTTTAAAAAGCTAGAGCAAGTTTTAAGTGATCATTTTGAATGTTAGAGATTTTTCAAAATGATCACCACCACCGTTTCGTAGTGTAAGGTAACTTGTAAAAGAAGAGAAGTCAGCTTAAAGGTTTTATAGTTTGATAGTCTTGCTATTCATCTCTGAAGATGAACAAGATGAATTTTCATGTTCCTCTCTTAAACTAAACTAAACTTGTTTACAGCTTTTCTAACTAATCGCCCTCATATAAAATATTTCCTCTAGACACAAAGTCAAGTTTTTAGTCTTAAGAGCCAGTCATTTTGTGCAGAGCCTTCTCCCCTATTTTTTTATATTGATATCTGTGAAGGAGAGGAACAAGTGTGGAAGGAAGGAAGAGAAGTGTGGAACTTTCTAAAAACAAATCCTTATCCTCATCGTCATCATCATCATCATCACCATCATCCTCCAAAGCCATCATCATCAATTTGTTTAATCAAATTAGCCAATTTTCTCGACTCCCTTTTCATATATAAGAGGAGGAGAAGTATATGCAGAGTAGTTCCAAAAAAGACAGATTGATTTTACGAACCATTTTATCTCCTTGTCTTTCTTTCAACCAAATAAATAAATTTGTCTGTGAGAAAATCTCAGCTTAAGATTTGGGAGAGAGAGAGTTTGCGGGGGAGGAGGAGGTGAGATGAGGTGGATAAGATTAATTTCTGATGATGAAAAATTAACTTGAATTAAATTTTACACAGAAAATAATTTTCACAATTTTTTAGTACAAGTGGACATAAACCGGAAGTGAGTACTGCACACAGCCTTACTCCATATTATTCCATAAATATAAATGCCAGGTGGCTTGGCTTTGTATTTTTGGTGGTTTACCAAAAAAAAACACCGGAGGTAACATAACGATTAGATAAACAAAGAAAATAGGTTGGTATAGCTGTTCAATAGATAAAAAAGAAACCGTGCTTTTCCGTTTTCCGCATCTTCACACCAAGCCATCCAACAAAAATAAAAATTGTGATGGTGTTCGTGTTACGGATACGGAAATCAGGGGAACATCTTGAACACCTTAAAAGAAAATACGACTACCATGATAATATCTCTATCTTCCTATCTATCCATAATAATAGCTTTCTTTTCTCCAAAACCACCAAAAAAGCTCTCTCAATTTTCTCCATTTTTTCCTTTCTACATCACACGAACTATATTGCATGCTATACCGACAAGCTTCCATCCATTCACCTTTTTTATTCTTGTCTGCCTCACTTTTATTCACACCTTTTTTTGTAACATAATAGCCTTTACTATTTTATCATGGAATGCGGTGGTGCCGACAACCCAGAAATCATATCAAGGGGCCTATTTCCGCTAATAGAATGGGACTTTGGGAGTATCAACATCAGACACACAGCTACACACAAGCTATTATACTGAAGAAAAAAAAATGCGAAAGTTTCTTATTCAGACAATGACCAAGTGATTATATCAGTTTAAAAAATTCTTTTTTAGAGTTCAGCAGAATATTTTTTTTTCTTTATCCTTTTTTCCTATTAACAGATTCATCTTGTAAGCTGTACTATAAGCTTTTAAGCTATTTCAAGTAATAATCTGTGTGAAAGATAGGAAGCGACGAAGAAGGATAAAAAATTAAGTGAGAATTTTTTTTTCGATCTTGCTCCTTTCACCTTTTGTCATCCAAGTAAATTTTTTTTATGTACCCAAAGAAAAAAAAGTTTAAAGTTTACCAAGTGGAAAATTTTATTTTGTCAGGTTTGGTAGTTTGGTACTGTATGTATGCTTGGTTAACTTGACAAAAATATTTAGTTGAGTAACAAATTTTTTTTTGTCCACTTCTTCAAGTTGGGAGAGAGAAATTGGGATATGAATTTACTTTGAGAAAAAATTTCCATTTTAATTTTCTTTTTGCGAACGCAGTTTGCATATTACTTTTTTTCTAGGTAAAAAATATATATTATATTGCCAAGTTTATAAACTGGTTTGGTTATGGTTGAGCTAGTAGCTAAAAAACCAAACCATAGCAAGTAAAAAAAATATAAAACCACAAAAGTTACTTGATATTCATGAAAAGGAATTGAATAACAATTATGTTCAAAGATATAAAAAAGGGTTAAGATGTTAAATGAATGGATACACATAAAACACGTACAAATTTTCACAGTTCACCGCTACTTTTTCTCCTACAACTCAAATTTTTTGTTAATCAAATTATTATTATGGCTACATTGTTTACTGTCTTTATTTTTTCTCAGACAAGCAGTTTGTGTCCATTTGGTTACCCCCATTTATTTATCTATCTATCCATTTAACACAATTATTATTTATTACACAACTTTTTTTTACTCCTCATCCTCATCTTATCATTCTAATCATGCTAATCCTTTCCATAAACAAACTCGATACCATACTTATCAAAGTATGGAAAAATATGGCATGATACATTTTTTATGATAGCCTATCATCAATATACTTATATCCTCACACAAATAAACGAGTGGAGAGTAGAGAGGAAGTACTCCAAACAGACTTTCTACTAAAAAAAATCCTCCACCGAGTAAACCTTTCCACTTCATTTCCAACAACCAACTTTGGCATGGCGGCACACAAGATCATCTTACAAAACGAACAATGGACAAGCATACAGTACAGTACTGAGTACACGGAACATCTCCAGGAAATTCTCCAGCAGATAAATAAAAGCTAGGTAAAAGCTTGCTGGTTTTTTCTTCAATGATAATATTCATAAATACATGAGAAACATAATATACTACAGATATTACACCAAACCAAACCAAACCACGTGACACTTCTCCTCTCTCAAGTAGCTACATAGCTCAACTAGATGAATCTCTGTATTTTTGGGGTGGTGGTTGTTGAGAAATGTGAAAAATAAATCTGTGAGTTGGCTTTTTGTGCAGTGCACTCTGCACCCTATCTCTTCTCCAGAAGACTCCATACACACTCATCTCACTCGACTCCTCACCAAATAATATTATCTCTTTTTGGTTCTCCAGTCTTTCGCTCTTCTCTCTCGCCATGGTAGTTAAGCTAGATGAAGGATTTATTTTATGACAACAAAATTAAAAAGCTTCTCCAAGGCTGTTAACACATTGTAACTGAGAGATATCAATTTACCGCTTATTTTATGACTGCCATTTCAAGAAAAGCCCCTCTCTATTGTCCTTTCCTTTGGAAATGATCACGAACGATCATATCATCATCACGACCAAAAGACCATGAACGACGACCAAAGCCAAGTAGCAATGATAGGGATTCACTTTTTTATCCAACTTACAAGACATTCTCAAGGATAATACGTATCATCATTCTTGCTTGTCAACTTTCAACTCACTTTACTTCTCGCAGTGGCATGGGAACATGTGTAAAAAAAATATATTTAAACGGAAGTTCCATCGTAATAGCATTTTTTTTTCTTATCGTTTTACTATAAAAATATAAATGCGTTAAAAAACTGATAGGATTTTACCTTTAAATTTTTTTTATAGAATGGATGATTGACTTGAGTTGACTTATTGCCAAGATTGAGTTGCCATGACAACAAGAAAAAATATTTTCTGTTTAAAAAAATACTACAAAAAGTGAAGCAACAAGAAAAAAACAAAGTGGCCCATTTCACTCTGATTTTATTACACATGAAAACTAACTACCTATTTTGTTTTTCCCGATTGCTTGTTCTATGGGCTATTTCCCATTGTTCTTGACTGCTGTGGAATAATAATAATAATTGGAGGGTGGTGATAATGTGTAATATCGTTTGTTGTAACGACACTTGTTATGTGACTCACATGACTCATGACCATGATCATAATGATAATAATCGTTTTTTATGATGAGGTGCTTTACTCATCTGATCACATGGCCATATCATAATATGAGGACAAGAACGACAAGACAGTAATTTTCAACTTGAAAAAAATTGTTATGATTAGCCATTTACATAAAATTGTATCGCTTATTTTATTTTTACTTATCAGCAATCTTCCCAAGCAACGAGAGATAAGCAGAAAAGGATGGGGAAGGGAGGGAAAAGGGAAGCAATTTGGAAAAGGATTGAGTTAATGTTTCATACTTTAAATCACATTAATTTTTTTTTGGGCGAAAAAAATAAATATTTTTTTAAACATTTTTTTTCTTTTGTATTTTTTTGCATAATAGGTAATAAATATGCTTTTAAAATATTACGTGACATGCTTTCTTTTCTTTAAAAAATATCTTTTATGTATTTTTTTATTTCAAAAGAAATTTTAATTGCTAACCCAAGTGGAAATCCTTTCAAAAAGTATCTAAATATTTTTTTTCTATTAAATTTTCTCAAAAAAATGTAATCCATCCATTCATTATGAGATTTTATCAAAAGGTGTGTACATTCTCATAATTACAAATTACATGTCTATTTTTTATTATGGGAATTTATTATTAAAATTATTCAGGTGGTGGTGATGGTGGGAGTATCCACTTGAGTAATTTTTCATTCATGACTTTTGATCCCATTCATCTATTTCAGATTTTGCCCTTGCCACTGCAACTTCTGCACTCTGATTACTTTACATTTGTAAAACAGCTTGTTTTACTACCAAAAACCCGAATGAATGAATGAGAAAACCTTGTAAATATTTTTTTATTCATTCAAATTCAAAATGTTTAGGAAAGAAGGGTTGAAATCACACTCCATCCATCCAATCCACCATACCACGAACACTTTCCTCTCTTGAAGAAGAAGAGGCAAAACACTTGGATTAGTGTTACAATAACAAGAGGAGAGAGAGAGACAGAGAAAAGAGAGAGGAGAATCCCATCTCTCATATGGCATCCAAAATCCAAGCAGATGGTATCGGATGTCATCATGTCACAGGAAGAAAAAGATACACGAGAAGATGCATCAGCTGGAACACCACCATTTCCCATCATGATCATCATCCTCCTCACCACCATCATCATCATCATCGTCATCAAAGCACAATAAAGACTTTTTTTTCTTGAAAGAAGAGAGAAAAGTTGAAGTGGAGAAATCCGTGGTGGCGGTGAAGGCGGTGGTGGTGAAAAGAGTTGCGGAAGAAATGCTATGATACTTTTGTGCTCATATTTAAAGATCACGTTTTACTATAAAACAAGATGGTTTAAAGCCTTGATGATGGAAAAGGACAAGAGAAAAGAAAACAGCATGACATGACAACTGTGACCATATCCCAGTGTCTTTTCCCTTCAAAAAAAAACATAAAATGATGTATGTAAACAGCTTAAAGTAAAAGTGAGTGTTTACTGCTCTATATATATAATATATACATGAAAAACAACAGCTTGTTGTACTCTTTAACATTTTTTTTAGGGATTTTTATTTTCAGACAGACGTTTTTTCGGAAGTTTTCAACTTTTTGAGTTGGGGATCTATTTATCTAACCACCTTCAAAAAAAAGAAGAAGATGCCGATGAGATCCCTTCCACATCATCCGCCCCCACCCCCAAATGTTTATATGTGTTTGGTATAAGCTTTACAAGAAAAACAAACAAAGTGTTAGTGTCATGTCATTTCAGAGTGTGGATATATTTTTTTAACTGTTATAGCCACACATTTAAAATATTATGATTAGCATAATGATGGAAAGTGAGTGATAGGTTTTTTTTTGGAATGTAAAACGAGCACCATTTGTTGTTGCATTAGTTGCAGTTTACGACTGCACTAATAAATATACTGGTTAAACAGTCAAGTCAGTTCAGTTTAGTGATAAATATCAAATATAAAAAGTGTATGTTTATTTTAACATGCGTTTCCCTCCCACTATTCAAATATGCAAGGAAACTTGGGAAAAAGGATGAAAACTACCTTTTTTTTGTAATAAAAATCGGGGATTTTGAATGTCACGAAGAATAAAAGGAAAAATATATGGTTTTAAGTAAAGTGTATCTTAAAGTGTGTGTGTTTATCTTGATAGAAAAAGTGTTGGAAAAAAAGATAAGCCGACTGACTGTGCAATGCACATATGTAAAAGAGATCACCGTGTGGGCGTCTTCTTTGTCGGGTTGCATTGCAAACAATTTTTATTTTATTTTGTGGAGGAAACATTATTGCATTGATTCACACACTTCCAAGAAGTTGCACTAGAAATTTCAATTTTTGGAGGTGATCTCTTTTTTTTGAAAAAAATAAAATTTCTTTGAAATTGCTTTTGTCAATTTTGTGAGTTGACGGGTGGGAGTGGGTGGCTGTGTGAATATGGAAATCCTTTTTTTGAAAGATGAGCTATGTATGTCTTTCGTATTTCAAATAAAATATTTTTGATATAAATAGCTCAGCATGACAAGAGAGCGCAATAAGCTTCTGTTTTCAATTACTCATTTTTCATATTGATCTCCAATAAAATGTTTAAAAGGTAAAGTTGTAAAATGTAAGTTAAGTGGAAAGAAGGGATAATGAAATGGGATTAAAATTATGAACGAACACCTGTCTTCTTGGGACATCTTATAGCTTGGGGGGTCTTGAACACTTGGGCATTTGACTTACTTACTAATTATAATGGGATTAAAAAGGGTTAAACAGGAAATTATCAGTATTTATCGTTTACACTTGTTGAAAACTAAGAAAAGGAATAAGGGATTAAGTAGTATGCATGCATGTTAACCTTCTATCATCACATGACTATGACATGTCAACTTACAACTTTGGATGAACTCAACTGATGGAGTCAACTGTTTCTTGAATGTGTTCATCTGGAAATTCAGATGGATATCACAATTTTTTTCCAAATCTGATTAGTTTTTTTTTAAACTCACATTTAACTTTTATATATTAAAAAAATAAAAATAATTGTCACTTTAATAGTCTATCAAAAATCAACCTGTTGGCTTTATTTCTAAAACAAAATGTCACATAACCGCACACACAAAACAAGCACAAGAATTTCAAGCCATGTGAAAATATTATTTGAAAATTTATCTTAATTTTTCAGAAAAATTCCCAACTTTTTCAGAATTTTTTTTTTTTTTTTGCACTGAGCACAAACGACACAGAGTTCACCGTTCACGCAAACCACATATCTCAGTTCCCAGCCCAACTACTACACTGAGAGAAGGGGACAATTTGCTTGACAAAAACACACACTCTCACTTTACCAGCCTGACTGACTTGACTTGACTGACTTGACTTTGTACTCTGAAAAATAAAATGTGTATCGTTTCGTTCGTTCGTTCGTTCGTGCTCCTTGTTTGTAACTTTTATTTTTTTTCCCTAACAACTATCCATTTCTCGAGCGAGTCAATCAAAGAGAGGTGCTTGAACATACTTTTTTTCCCCAACCAAAACCTATTTCATTTTTATGATAAAAGCCCACTGAGCTGTACATACAAAAACGTATACATGTACATGTACTATGATCACAACCAACCCACATATCATTCCTTTTACCCTTACCAAAAAAAATATATCTCTAGTAGCCAACCAAACAACCCAACACTTTTTTTTTCATTCATTCATTCATTTTCCCATTCACAAAATATATATAAAAGAGCCTTTAAAACTAATGTATGTATATAAATGTCCATGTATTTATTGTCATTCCATTCCGTTCCACTGATCCACTTTGACTTTTTTTTTCACAGGCCAGTTCCACCGCCACCAAGTCAAGTCAAGTCACCAAAAATAAAATGAAGAATGAGCTTTTATACAAAAACTCCTCTCATCTGACTTGACTTGATTGTGAGTGAAGCTCTTTCCTCCTCTCGTCGTCCTTTGATCATGACGATGACAACAAGAACCTTTTCCCCAGCTTAAAATATATTACAACAAAAGAATGTTTCAATAAAGACAAAAAAAATGCAAGGAGCAGAGATGCAGAGAGAAGCCTTTTCAAGTCTTTTGTTGTTCATGTTCAGTTCAGAGGAATAAAAGTAAAGCTGGTTTGGTTGGCTCTCTGGTTTGGTTACAGTGATGACAACGAAGAAGAAAAAATAAAATGGAATGGTGGAATGGAATGGAATAAATACTTAATAATAAATAGATTATCTGTGTTCAGTGTTCACTCTCAGATAAAACGTGTGTGTACATTTTTATACATGCATATGTGTACCTAACTTGTCAACAGGCAGAAGAGTAACAAATCAAGAGAACCATTGGAGTCGGAGGAGGTAGATTCTCCTTGATTTGCTGCTAGACAGACAGACAGACAAGTAAAAGGAAGAAAAAATACTAATAACTAGGCATTCTCATTAACTAACATACTAGAATATACGGTGGTGATGCGATGGTGGAGGAAGATGAGATGATGAAATCATGAAAGGGCTGATGTACTCTCTCTCGACTGACGAGAAACAAGGAAGAAAGATAAAATGGAGATCTCCACTCCACTCTTCCTGAACAAGCCCTCCACTCCACTCCTCACTCCACTTGAGTTTCAATTGTGAAATATTTTGTCGGTACTTTCTTTTCTTTTTTCCTTTACAAACTCATCTTGATCATGATGAGTGTGTTGTGTGTAAAGGGAATCTTTTTTTTGGAATGCCGAACAATAAAAAATGAAAGAGTTTACTCTTTTTTTTCATCCTGTTTGATAGTCTCCAAAAAAATGTCAACTTTTACACGGGTTGATTGGAAGTACATTTGAAAAAAAAAATTTGGAATGAATGGAATAACAAGATGTACTATTTCATCTCCTACAACTTCATCGAAAGCTTGATTACTTGTAAAAAGGAAAAAAGGGTTGTGTATTTTTTTCCCCAGGAATTTCTTCATTTACTTGACTTGACTTGACTTTGAAACCAAATTTGTGACTCTCTCTTTGACTTGAGTTGACTTACTTTTTTTTACTGTTACTGTATTGTATTTATTTACCTATTACAAAAATGACAAAGAAGTAAATCAACTGATACAAATTTCTCGGATATGTTGTTCTACTCTTTTTTCTCTGCTAATTCCTTTTTTTGTTTTTAGCCAATTTTCAAAGCATTTTACTATTCCCTTTTCAAATGAAAATCAAAGTGGAGGAACAACTTGATACAATCATCAAACATATTGAATTTGTGAATAATATCTCATCATTTTTCCGGATGACTGCTCACCCAAAGTTTAGAAATTCATCACATCATCATCATCAACTTTACTCAACCCTTTACTTCATTTTCTAACCCTTTCCTGCTCAAAATAAAAAATATGATCGCAAAGTAAACTAAATAATATCACCATCACCACCAGCAAAACAAAACACAAAGGAAATAAAAAAAATTCTCATCTATCCTCAAAATCTCAAATTTATTATTATAACTTGGTTTTGCATATTCATCTCTTATCCAAACTGAATAAAAATACTTTATCATTTTAATTTACAATGACAAGTTCAAAAAAAGAATGCCAATTTTCCAACTAACTCCGCCGCACCACTCCAAAAAATATATAAAAAATTATTCCATCAAATCACATAACATTTACAACAACTTATTACTTATTATTATTATCGTATCATATCATAAGTAGCCGAGAGAGAGAGTTAAGTTGTTTCATAAAATCTCATCCACAATCCATAAAACACATAAACAGCGCTCACGAGCAAAGATGATAAAACCAGTAAACCATACCAACCAACATACCAGTCTTTCTTGGTGAAAAACTTAATCGTGGTTATTTATTACTCTGCTTAGAGCTCTGCGGAGGAAATTAATAATAAAAATAGTTGCACACTCATTCTTCTCTTCTTGTTCACCTCCTCCTTCACAAACCTCCTCCATTCTCACAATTTTCTAAATGGCAAAAAATATTATTACATCATATTATTATTATATTTTTTATCATCAAAACAAGCAGACAAACATGCAGTCATATAGTTTGACTGTCGTTGCTTCACTTTTTCCACTGTAACCGTTTAGCTTACAATTTTTTTTCGTGTCTGCATCTCTCCGAGAAGATATCTTTATCATCTGTGGAGGGTATATAAAGGAGGGTTACTGTTTGCCGTGGTTTTTTTTTTGTTGACTGGCCTTACTCAGAAGGAAAAAAATATATATGAGGAATTCTTTTGCTATTCAATTTTCTCTTCGTGTGCATGCTGGATAAGTCAGAGTGGATTGTTGAGTGTCATAAAGTGAAACATGAAAAATCTCATAACTTTTACAACATTTACCAAGCCAATAATAACTAGAAAGAGAGAGGAGATGAGATGTTGGGTCGTCTACATTTTTTTTGGATCATATAAACTAGTCAAGATAGACAGACAGACAAAACACATAAATCTGTAGGGGAAAAATTGTATATTAATAATAAATAGTTAGTTATTTTTTATTCTGAGAAGTTGTAAAAGTTTTTTTTTTGAAAAAAAGATACTTGTAAATTTGAAGTAGTTTTTATGAAATATTTTTAAATGACTATTTTAAATGGCATTATAATTATTTTAAATAAAATAATGTGGCTAAAAGTAGCTAAAAGTTGTAAATAAAATTTTGGGCGGCTTTTTCATTTAGAAAATGAAGACCGAGTCAATGAAATTGAAAATGATCTTG
>JAQFZH010004530.1:0-11828 GCA_034695485.1 Entomobrya nivalis
CTTGTTAACAGATTCTGCGAATATTTTAGTACTTTCTGATGTATTTAAAACCGCTACAGAGGACTACACAAAATTGCAAATGAAACATAGTTTCTACTTGCTATTACGTCTTAGCTTTGTGTTGTTTGAGAAATTATGGATTCTATGAATTCCAAAAAGAAAATATTATATATAGTAGAGGAAGAGCCTTTACATTGCGTACATTTGAGTGTAACAATGTGTAGGTATACTGATATAACCTAAGAACACATTTTTGTTTCTTCCCACTTTACTATTTAAAGTAGGATCAAAAGGTATTGCAAATTCAACAAAGAATTTCCTAATTTTTGAATAAAAATGTGACTTCGTAGTCAAGTGGCAGCCATCAAAGTCAATGTCATGTTATACCGTAACGTAATATTTATAATACCCCCACTGAACCCTAAGTCGACACATGTACTTTCTCCTTCATAGTCTCATATAAGCGCCAACGATTCCCTAGCGCACTTTACTACCGCGGCACAAGAAGCTATGTAATGTTATGTATTTGTTGAAAATGTGAATGAACGTTTATTGCTTATTAGTACAACTTTCCTAGTGACTACGGTCGGTAGGTATCAAAATAATACTCTACTAAAAGGTCTTGTCTCCGTTAAGAGCTGTCTTCAGCGCACAACGTCCGGGCCTTTTCCCTCCGATATATTTTTATGCGATTACTCGTTCGTCGATTTGTATTTTTGGTAGAAAAATATTATATAGTGAACATGGAACAAGTACTCGTTAATACTTCTCGTAAAACTGTCATAATGCTCGTATCATCATGCATATTAAATACTAACGTACGACCTTTTCTTGCTCATTGATGTGTCCTCCCGTCTCTCATAGTTTGCTGCGTAAACTGCAATTCAGCAGAATTTCTAACACTATAGAACGACTGCACACTAACACTGACGACGAAAGGACTATGACACAAGCACAGGATACGCAACGGAAGGAAGGATGTCAAAAGCCATGAAACGCGGAAACAGCACCATTCATTTATCTTCTCGTGCTCGTGTCTACAATGAAACACAATATAGCTTAATACACGTACCCATACATACTTACCCAGTGTCTTTCTCTCCGTCATTACAACCGTTTCTTTTTTTACGCTGCTAAACTTAAATTTTTCTTGCGAGAAATATTCATTTTTCCAGTTCAAATGGAAACCAAACAAGTCTTGTATACATATTTACCAAGCAACCTGAGTCCCTCTAGTGTCTAGAGATTTTTGTAGTGGTGAAAATGTTCTACTGATGCCATTCCATTCAGCCTATATTATCACATTAAATTACATCACCTCATAATCATTACATTAGATGTGATAGATTTCTGAAACGAGAAAAAAAACTCGACAAAAAATTGCATTTTCGATGGCTTGTGACTTGTGATTGCCAAGCAGTGTAAAAGATAGGTAGAGAGAGTTCAAGCAAATACAACCACACGCACATGTTACCAGTTTTTGGTGTGCACCCGCCTGCCAAAAACATAACGTTGATGATACCGATGATGGCAGTAATGATGATCATACTAGTAGCTTCTTGTTTCTTTTCTGGATGGGATTCATTACTCTTCATTGCCATATTAAATGTCAATTTATTGTATATTATATTAAATGACTAAAAGAATGATGAGACGATATGGTTGGGTGCGTGCCGTGCGAATACTTATGGTAGTTGTGGGACTCTAAGATCAATTTTTTTTACATCTGGTACGCAACGACCCCTCAATAATAATCTAGAGACGACATAGGATTCTCAACAGAAAAGTCAGAAGTCATTCCATTTCCTTTCTAAGAAAAATGAAAATGTGTAAGGCACACTCCCAAACCAACCACGACCATTACGCAACCCTGAATGCATCTGTATAGTAGCTATTCCATCATCCAATTCAAATACCATCAATTTTTTTCAGCGATGATGCTCCGTCTCATTTTTTGCCTTTATGCGCTTATTGAAAGAGATTTTTCTGGTGAATGGACAGTTTTACTACTTCTATACGATGGAAGCCAAATGTCCCAGCAGCATTACCAAATATGTGAATGTATATGACGTGATGCATTGCATATGATATGAGCAAATGTCAGTTTATTTAAAATTAATGAGGTGAAATGAAAGGGTTTTGGTTTTTATGAGATGTGTCGTGTGTCGAAAGAACTACTCCAGCAGTACTTATTAATGTGACTTCGTGAGAGAATGATTGTGCTATTGGTTTGCTGATGATGATAGTTGCAGTACTTTAGTTTGATGATTTTGATGACAATGGCTGTCGTTTTTGTATGGTCTGCTGAATTTCTGGGTGGACTCATGAATTTCAGTGTGGAAGTTGAGACTTGACTTGACAAAATAGCAGTTGATGAATCTGTTGTTCCTTGCTGACGCACAAGAAAAAAAAAACTAGGTTCTACAGGAAATCTCTAATTCCAACAAAAATTTATTTGGAAAAGTATACCCATTTATTTAATGTTGGCGTTAGCAAGTTGGAGAAGATAATCTTATGTAAAAATGTTTTTGTTGAACAAGAAGGGTTTAACTAAACTATCTGACAAACAGTAGTAGCAGAAAACAAGACAATCTCTGCTCAACAGCTCATCAATTCCTATCACCCTTTTAACGTCAACAAATACCAAAGAGATATATGGACTGCCTCATTTCCCGGCAAATTATCCCACATTTATCACATGAGTAAACATTCTGTAAACTACTAAACCTCTCTTAGTACATAATTCACCTACGTATATTATATTCTACCGTTATAATTTTCAGGATCAACAGAGAAATGTATAAGGGTAAACATGTTCTGTCACAAATTTACCATCTGTCCATGTCTGTGTACATATCTATGGTTTTTTGGCGTCACCGTGCTGAGTTTGTTGACAAATAGGAAAACCTTTTTTTCTGGTGAAATCAACTGGATTCCCCCTGAATTTATCTAGATATACTAAATGTACACACAGAACGTTAATATTATGTGTATCAAATACAGTGACGGACAGCATGTTTAATATGCATGGTAAAAACTACCATATAACATGTTTATTCACTAACCATGCAATATTTTCCGCTCCAGTGAAAGCCAATGTTTTTTTCGGTGTAAGTTTTACAGTATCTAAACTCTGTCTGCATTCTGCATAATAAGAGGATGTCTATGCCATAATATGCGAAAAAAAATTGTGGCGCCAAAGGATAAGTACCTAATGCATATATAACACTCCGTCATCAGTACCAACATGTGCTAAAAATTCTGCAAATTTCCAAACCCAAAAATGTCCTGTTTTAAGGTGAAAGCGTACGTTCACCTTTTTCACGAAAACTACCATTGCCACTTTAATTGAATTGAAAATTTGCGTCAAGACAGTCAAAACTATCAACCAGCTACATACATATCTACGTATGTATAAAGCCACACTCAAAGGTATATAACAGCAGGGTATCGCATCGTTCACTCAGCGTCGTATAAGAGTTTTAGATATAAGTATATTTCACAAACGGAAATCAATCTGATATAACATAATTTTGCTGAGAGCCCCGCTGGTGTTGTTGTGTCATTGCAAATGTTCATGTTTAAACATAACACAATGCCAACAAAAATCAACAGACCGCTGCCATGCATCGCAACACCAACACGTTTATTGCCCCTCGTAGGCTAGCAAGATGCACATACAAAATGAAAATTTATTGAAAAGTTCCAAGTTCCAACTGCTAGTTGTATTCCAAACGAACCCCCATTTGTCAACCAATCTGTTGACATTTGCGTGCTGTATTCAACTACGACCACGACCATATATACTTTAAGCTGTTTATGTACTTCCCGGTGTCCATTTTACTGCAAATAGTAAACAAAAAGGAAATTGTAAGATAAGTCTACAAATTAGTCCTGTGCTGCACTACAAAGCAAAATCCCTAAATTATCTAAAGTTTTTCAACTGACATTGGATTTCATGTTACGCCATTACGCATAAAATGCTTGTCTGCTTTATTTCAAAAGGAATGGAATGGTGATGATGATGATGATGATGACGATGACATCATGGGAGGGAAGTTGTCAATGCATGGAGATTTGGACTTAAGAGATTTTCTGTTTTAGCATTCGGATTATGGACAGAGATTGTAATGAGTATTTATGCCATTTGTAGTCTTCCCTTCTCCCTTGTCAAAGGTAACGAGGGAGTGGCGCATTTGTTTTCTCGGCATTATTCATTCGAAACCAAAAAGAGCAAAATAATCCGTCTCTCATCCTCTGTGAATTGAATACTCTTCATATGTTGTGTACTTGCCGTATCTTGTATACACATAAAACATGCATATATTCCCGAGAAATTAACATTATAGCATTTAGCATGTGAAAATGCAATGACAGCAGCAGATTTATTAAATCAACAGACAATACAACATAAAGACTTAAATACTTAACGTTCGTGTCATCTACTTGTCTGTTCACCACCACGAGTACATACGCACATCATTGACATCGTTAACAATGGGCACTTTTTGAGCTTTAATTGTCAACCTTGTAAACTGGTAATTAGTAAGGAGTGAATCCCTTGTGGACACATGCATTCATTTTATCAGTCCACCACCAGTGTTATTATTGTTTTAGTGGTATGAAGGTAGTTATATCGTGTTGTCATTGGTGTGTGACGGCAATTTATATTACTTTATATTTTATTCAATCCGTTACATGAGCATACACACATCGTATGAGTTTTTGTTTTATGAAATGCTGTGGAACGGAAGGATGATTTGGAATTTTCCTGTTGTTGATGAATTCCTGGTAACAGCATTGCATAAATCCTTTGCCACCGCAATAACAACAGTAATATAATCATGCGTACCCTGTGTAAATAATAGGGAGTGGTGTTTGGGAGATGTTGGTAGATGAAGAATAAAACAGGGAACAGTAGACACATTTATCTTTGATTGTCGACGGTGTCGCCAGGCGGGATGTTGTTAGCTGCGTGTGGTAATTAACAGGTTATTTATTGCGCTTCTTTCATGACGTGCTAATGAAATCAAATGAAACGTATAAAAGTCTTTTCAATTTGCCCTGGCTATGATGACTACGGTGACGGTGGTGCGTACATTTCTCACTCACGTTGAAATTGAAATGGTTTTAAAATCTAGCTATATATTTTGTACCTTTAATGAAACAAGTAATTAGTTTTATGTATAAAAAGAGTCTACAAACCTAGAAATATATACATACTAAATACACATTCAGTCGTAGTGAGCCCACTAGACAGTATAATATGAACTATGTATGAAATGCATGGATCATAAAATGATAAAAGATTAGAGCTTTTTCGGGGGCCTAAGGCTCGGCTGCAGACATTTTCACTCATGTACACTACTACAACAACAAAATTGAATTGGAGAAAATGGTCTAACAACTCAAGCAACAAAAGTTTTTTTTCCTTTCTTTTCGTCTTGTTGTTTTTGTTGACGGAACACGCCAGACGGTGTGGTCTATCAAAAAATTAAAAGTGCCACTCTTGATTAGTTGCTCACATTAAAGAGGATTAATTTTCGTGTTGTGGTAGACGCGGGGACAGAAAAACAGACAGGGAGAACCCTTGTACTGCCAGAGGCAAGCCACTGCAAACATTACAGTCAGCAATGTTGTTGCTGATGACTTAGCTGTTCTTTGATATTGTATGTACGTGATTAAATTAAAACTTTCGTTTCGTACTAAAGTGTATTGTACGTGTACACCGGTTGGTAAACCAGTGACCAGAAAAGAAGACAAAAAATGTTATGTTATGACGGATACATGATGAATGTATGTATGTACGAACGTCAGAAGGCAAAAATATGTTATGTGAAAGAAATTATGCATAGGTGCATGTACAGGCATGTTCCAGAAATGCACGCACGTCAAAAACAGAACATAAAAAATAGAAGAAAGCATCTCATATTGCATTTTTTGTAATAGAAAGTGTAAGTATGAAAGACAGTTGAATAATAACACCACTGAGGCAGTCAAACCTCCCTCCAGGTTACATAAACTTTTGATGTGAGTATAGATATATGCTTACGTACATGTATAATACTCTCAGATTATATAGAACATTCCTTCTCTAGAACATTTTTTTTACCAAGGATGGATGACCGATGCAGAAAATACGTTCTCTTTGCTCGTTTATCACTATTATTTGATCTTGATGATTTTTTTTCGTTCTACCTCTCTCACTACTATACTGGCACTAGAACACGACATCAACAGTGAACTCAACTGACATCAATTTACGTTTGGATGGGGTTTGATGCTGATGATATGATGATGGTGGCGTTGAATGACTAATAGCATTTCTCAAAGATTTGACATTTTCTGACAATGCAGTGAAACGAAAGGTTAAACGTAACGCTTTTATATCTTTGTCTACGATCAATAATAATGGAATCAACTTTTTTTCTTTCTTTTGAAATTATGTCATATGTATGATGTATTAACCATGTAGGACGGGGCACACACAACACACATTTATAGTGCATTGTGTTTATATACCAATTTTCATACAATAGATGCATATCCTTCTTTCTGTTACAACAATAAACGACTTACATTTGAGCATGTTTACCTGATGTCATGTTTGGTTGGTTTGATCATCCTGCAAGATAGGTGAAAAAACGGTTTAACATACTGAGAGTTCTTTTATGTATCTTTGCCCCAGTTCCTTACATTCAAACTTGAACAAATCGAACTTTTATTATCTAATAGTCAGTTCCTGAAGAAATGCAATGCAGACGTGAAGGTAGGTCTGTGATGTTGTTGTGACGTGCCGCGACATCAGATTCACACCTGCTACGTGTGAGTGTTGGGCATAGGCATGAAATGGATTTATGTATGTATTCGTACACGCTCAGGTTTCCTTTAAGTCCGATAAGTTATGTCATGTCGTTTGATATTCAAAAGTACAAAGCATAACATGTTTTACTATGTTCCATTTTTTCCTTTTATGAGCCTTCCTAAAAGAATCACGTTGGACGGTAATGTCTACTTCTTAAACATGAGTCCGTAAAGAAAACTGTTTAATCTTTTCAATCTTTGATAATCTGAATATAAAAGATTTTCTTTGGAAGAAGAATCAATGTGATCATCCGATTTTTCTGAATGTCGCATGGGTCGCATAGGTTGCCGCTTTAAATAAAATATGATACCAAAAGGCAAAAAAAATGTTTTCCTTTTAAGCTCAGTACTCACTGCTTCAGTTCTACACAGGTAGCTACGAAATGTAATGTTATGTAATCCTATTTTATGTAAGGATGAAAATCCAATCTTCTGTTTGCTTGCTGGTTGTTGCAGTTGTTGATGTAGCAAACGCGTGACTAGGTTTCAAATTAACTTACACTCGTAAGCCAACATAACATTCATAATGTTATGATCCCTGATTTCTGATGGGATACTCGATATTATTGAAAGTATTCTTCCCATTCAAGGAATCAAAACGGATTAAAAAGATGCCGTATTGATAATCTATTCAAGTGACTGTCTCCAGATAAAGATAGTTGCCCTTTTACATCTCCAAATAAAAGTTTTCCATTACATTATATGTACTAAAACTATACGCACTCTGTGCATCTTACTACCTCACGTAGAACATAATCCTTTTGTTGAAAAATTCTGTTCCGACCGAACAATATACCATCGTATGAAGGTATTATGTAAAAAGGCACATGAGGAAGCATCTTCATGTTGAATTATTCAAAGAAAAAATGTGGGATAAAAACATGATAGCATAAAAAATAAGATGCTAGGTACGCATAAAAAGAATCCCAGTATTACAATGCACGTATTTTGTTAAAGACCATCATCGTCGTCATCTGGTTCAGTTACTCCTTTTAACATTTTCTTATTATTTTACGACAAACGGTTGAGAGAGATGCTACTTATGAGCATGGAACCATTCACCTTTCATGTTTCATACGGAACTGTTTTCTGCTTTGGTAGCTTTCCTTCTAAAAAATTTAGGTATCAGTATAGTATAACATCAAATGTTCTAATGTTGATGTCAATGTCTACCCCGGATGTTACTACCAAACTTGATGTAGATGTCAATGTCAGATTTTCAATACAATTTCTTTTTTGGGTATTGTGGGTGTAGGTATGCCTCAGTAAAAAAAATGCTGCTATTTTTTAAGAATACATGTAAAAATGTTTGACTCGTAGTGACACTGACGAAGGAATGGCATATCTATGCCAAACCCATTTTACATCACAAGACGGAACTCTGTGTAGTGAGTCTGAGTAGTGAGCTGACTGAAAGGAGGAAGAAACTGAGTAAAATGTAAATGGAAATTGAAAGCATTTTAAAATTCCACACGACAATATTTACCACAACTATCTTTGGCTATGAAAAATGCTACTTTGCACTTATCCTCTTTTTTATTTATAAAATTTCCATTTTTGGCTGAGAAAAGTGTCGAGGAAGCACGGTTTTTGAGAGAAAAGTGCATAAAAGGAGTTTTAGGGTTAGTTTAGAAAATTCACTGATGTGAGTGTAGTCGTTTAAATAATGAAGTTTGAAAATGGAAACGGCTCTAGAAAAACTTTACACCGACTGATTTTAGCATAATTTTCCGTGCCGCTCGTTTTGTATGCGTTCAAGTTCTTTGACAGTCTGTAAAAAAGATGTTTTAGCTAAGTGGGTTGGTAATATTGATTTTAAAATTCCTTTTACGTTTCAATGATTTCCAAAACATCTTCATTAGCTTTTTTTGTATGGAATAGAATTGCATGACAGCAATATGCGTATTAATTAAGTTTTAAGTTTTTGTAGCATTTTCAGCTTGACAGTGTAGGCAAGCAGGCATGCCTCATGGACGTCACAACAAGAATCATGAAATGTAGAGTTTAAAGTTTATTAAAGCGACTATGTATATAGTCGTGCTTTTCAAAACTCTTAAATAATCAAAGAGTACTCTTTCTCTTCTTCAAGCAATTGAAGATCAAAGGGCATGCCGTGCTATGAAAATTGATGAGCACTGGAGAAGTAGAGTGAGTACATTTGCAATGAAAAACACGCATTTCATTGAATTATGTGTGGACATTTTATCATTCCATAGCTTTGAACTTTACATTTCACACGAAACGTTGTTCTACTTAACTCATGGGTTTAAGTAAATGTTACAGAGATCATAACCCAACGAAAGCAACAAACCTTCTTATTATTGTGAAGCACGCTCTAATTATGCTTTTGCGGCATCATGGCAAGGTAAAAGGGGCCATAAGTTGAGCAACTGCCACTATACAGTCAAGAAAACAAATGTAAATTTATTAGTTTTCATTATGATGTGATACAATTTAGACATGGGTTATGTTACACGTGGAGAAATATAGTAATTTATACAGGGTTTTGATACAGCGGTTGAAACTTCGAGCGAAGTACATGAAATTCTAATGACACTGAAATCAGTTCTTTAATTTTTATCTTTGCCATGCAAGTTGTTAGTCGTAGACTAGGCTTTTGTGGCTGCACTGGTTTGTACACGTCACTGTTCACTTCGACTAACTTCTAAATGGAGGGAAAATGAATATGAAGTACTTAATTCAGAGATGCGGTTAAGTTTCTCTAACTGGAAGGCATTCCATAATGCAAACCACTCATCCCTGTATTGCCATGAAGGAGAAACTGTGTAATCATTTATGCAGATTTAGCAACTCTGCTGGAAGTTGCCTTTTTGCATAATTATGTATTACGACGAATGCGTCTAATCGTGAGTTATGAGCTACTGACAATGGTGGTAGGGAAGGTTGCATTTAGATATCAAAATCAAAAGTTAGATCAAGACGTAAGAGCAGAGTTCAAAAGATCTTCTCAAAGGAAACCTTACAGTTCAACCTTGAAAGTTAATCTTTAAGTGTTTTTTTCTTTCATGCATTTTATTATGCATTTCACAATTAAATATTTGTATATTTACCTGATGTTTTAAGACTTATAAGATGTTTATAAGAATAGAACATATAAGATTAAGACGAACTTAAGAAACAATGGCTTTATTAAGCATTTTTCAGCGTAAATTATAATTTAACGAATAAACCTAGTCGATTGAAATATGGCCTTTCAAAGCTTGTTTCTTAAATTGCACAGTCAAACACACAGCCTTGCTTTAAGTTGGTTGATGTAATAAATATTACGTAACTTTCGAAGTACTTATACGACTTTTTCAATGGCTCAATTTCACAGCCTTCCCAGGTATCACCGTCACCACTGACGGTATATGCTCATAATTCTTCCTGAACTTGTTCATGACCCATATCGTAACGGATTCATTACACATGCCTCTCTTTATGTCTATTTACTAAATATACTTTTACTGGAAAATCTAAATTGCTTGAAAAGCCAGCAATTTATTTATTTCATCATGTTGTGTTGTTATTGAGTTCTTCCTTGGACTAGATGTAAATTGTTTGTAAATAAAATGCGAGAAAGGAGTCCAATTGAATAGGAACTTTTAGTAAAACCACATGGAGTTGCTTTTGCATTGATCTGAACTGCATAATAAAGCAGTGGGAAAATGTTCCGTTACTCGACGTGCCTTACCTGTAGCAATATATGGCAAAGCAGTAATAACAGTTAAACGAAACTTTTTCCCACAATTCCTTAAATATATACATATATATTGCATTCTAAATTCCAACAATGTGGACTTTATGTTACTTGCAATCGCTCTCCTCCAGCAAAACATACAAGTTTTCAAGTGATATATGTACATATTGCATATACCTATGCATCTTTACGAGACATTATCGCTCTGTGTAACTTTGTATGGGTAACATAATTTCTCGGTGTTTTCCCCTCAAGATTTACGAGTGGAGTTTTTAGTTCTCGTGGGACCACCGCTGTTGTCGGTTACTCAGGTGAATTATGACTGCATTACTCTTTGCCTAGCCTCTGTCTTGTCGGATTCAATCTAAAATGTATACATTCGTATAACATAAATATAACTTTACGCGATACATAATTCCAAGGTTCATGTGAACTCTTCTTTTTTCTCGTTGTAAAACGACTCCCCCACTACCTAGAATATGTGCATAATATATTACATTTAAAGTTACATGTGTACACATGTATCAAGTGAGCACACACTGTAGTAAGCAGTGATATGAAAGTATTGTTATTTGTCTGTAGGTACCATAGTCATAATAATGTTTACTATACTCTTGTAGAAAATTCACTAAAAACTAAACCACTAAACCAACATTTCAAGGTGTTTACAGCTTTTTGTAGTATTGATGCGTGTACCGACATAATAATACTAAAGTGTTATGATTATACACATATAAGGTTTATACCAAACGTAATATGTTATTCCTTTCCGCATAACAGCAGTCATGATACTTTACCTTTCTCAACACATTCTTCTTTTCTTCCATTTTTAGTGTTTTTCACATTTACAAAGTATGAGAATAAACACCACGAGAAGATGGTGGGCTTCATTTTCATCTAAAAGAGACCGTACTAGTCCAGGTACTTTGACTTGCCAATTTCTAAATGTGCTGACGTGGTGTTTGTTATGGTACTGCTATTTGTCCAGCAGTTTACTCGTGCTGGTCAATGCAATTACTACATTGCAGATACTCTTACCTCCAATGCTACCATACACAATTATTGTTATAGTGCAGGATATTTTTTCATTTTTTAAATTATATTTTTCTTCTAAATATAAAAACTATTTCTATATACCTTGGTTGGATAAGGTATCAATAGTAAAAAAAAATGTGTAAACAATTTCATTCTACTTCAACAACCGTTTTTAGATATTTGGCTTACGTTCTCGTGCTTTTTTATTATCACAAATATTTATAATACG
>JAQFZH010004531.1:0-11827 GCA_034695485.1 Entomobrya nivalis
ATAGCATTCGGGTTGCCACTTATAATTAAATTGCTATCATCAGCAAACATGATTGTAAGAGAGTTTTTAATATAAAGTGGCATATCATTTATCATTAAACAAAATAGAATTGATGAAAGGGAACTTCCTTGTATTACCCCTGTTTCAGTTTCCTTTGTTTGTGATCTCAAATAGGTATTAAATTTACCTTTGCTACATACATATTGCTTGCGTTCCGAAAGAAGAGAGGTTAATATTGGGCAGTTGAAACCATAATAAGCTAATTTGTGTAAAAGAATGCTACGGTCGACCTTGTCAAATGCTTTCTGGAAGTCAAGCGATAGGATGATACATATTTTGCTTAAATCTAATTCAGTGTATAAGAAATCAGTAATGGCTGTTAAAGCATGCGTCGTACTCAATTTTTTTCTAAACCCAAATTGAGAACTTGAGAAAATATTATTAAAATCAATGAACCTCGACATTTGCTGGAGGACATTTACAACTTTATATAGTTAACGATAGGATTAACTTATATACATGAAGGGTTTTAGGCTACAAGGTTTGTACACGTTCTTGAAATAAGGTTTATTGACTGATTCACAATTGATTCCTAATTATTTTTAAAAGCGAAGGTGGAATTGCCAAAATCATAACTTTACTGGGTAACTTGCTGATAAATGTTTTTACATAGCGCCTCATAATACAAGTGGACAAGTACGATTATTGTACTTTAAAAAAATCTAATGGTCCAATTTATAAATACATTATGACTTTTTTTTACCGAAACATGTAATAAATCTGAAACACAACTTTGTTCCCTTTAAGCAATAGCTATTTATTAAGAAAACTATTGGGATGAAATTGGACCCAATAGTATACCTGTGTACCCTCTCGTAAAAATTAATGTTAATTTAAAACTAAAACCATAAACATTACAACATGCCCACACGGAATAAAAAAATTAAACTGTAAATATATGCATGGAAAAAAGTGATTTGGCGGTTAGAAAGCTTATTATTAACGAAATTGGGATTTACCCCAATTATGAACTACGTACATGCTACCTAATTTCAATTGCATTTTGTATTCAAACAAGACAATGTTTCTTTTAAGCCAAATATTGAAAGACATGAAGCATTTTGTTTAGCCCAATTTCCTTGCATAAAATCGAAAGTGTTCTGTGCCTTGTCGACACTGAGAGTCGGGAACAGAACAGAAGAGGGCTTTTGGATATGCACATGGTCATTCAAATTGATTCTTCAGAAAAGTACGCAGTTTTACGTAAATTTTGCAGTTTCATCGAAAGATAAGTAATAGCTTATTTGTGGAACAAAATGTTGAATTGTTTGTTTAATCGGATGGGCGGGTTGTTTCTGAATTTTGGATAAATATTTGTATAAATCTTCATACTTTTGATAAAATGATGATAAGATTGGTTGCTAGCTAGTTATTCCGGTCATTTGTGTAGTGTGTATACCAACATTTCCTTGGAAAAAATAAACAAGTTTGTTTTGGGCGATACCTATTTTCTTCGTTGAGTTCATGTTTCCATTAGTACGGTAATCTTGATGAGTGCTTGTGCTAACATTGGCATGGAAACTGGCTGGTATAAAAACCTCAGCATTTTTACATGATTTTTAAACACACCAATTTCGTGTTGCTCGTACCTCTTGGAACGGATGCTTTAAGATGTTAAAGCAGTATAATTTTTTGTGTCCACCCCTGCCAAATATGTGTGATTGTATAAAAATTGCTGAAATGCAGTATTGGCAAGAAAGCACTAGAATCATTCGTAAGCCAAGTTATAGTAGTAGGTATAACAACAATGCTTATAACTTTAGAGCTGTGACTGCACGTTTTGAGCGATATCATAGGTCTACAATCCCTACTCCGGTAAGGGTTTTGAGACAAAAAATATAATCTTTTATGCATATTTGCTTTATTTAATGTTAATATTAAGCAATAAAACCAATTATTGAGTTCTGTTAAACATGTACTTAGTTTCTGAGCTGTTCTAATAAAATAAAACTAAAAAACTGTACAATTTACAGGGTTTTTTATATCTACAATATCAATTTATAAATAACTTAATTTACTTAACTTAAAACAAATGTAACACCATGATAGGCAGCACAAGCCTTAGTATTTATTAGAATATTGTCAATTTCATTGAAAAATTACTTCATAAAACTTACATAAAATATTCTAATACTAAAACCAATAAATTTTCAGCTGCATTCTCCAAACCCCTAAAAATAAATCTTGAAGCGATTTGTGTTTTGTATGTTTTCCTGCCATCACCTCATGGCTTAAGAATCGTATATAAATATATTTTGCATTTTATCATGACAACATAAATAATAAACCAGTTTTCATCTCCGCATTCAAAAGTAATATTTTCCTTTTTATATAGAACTTCATTCTTATACTTCGTACTAAGATTTTAAACTGCTGCTCGACTCAAATTACGTTAACGATTTCCTATTTTCTTTGTCATTCAGCAATCAGAACTTGAGTACACAATTTGAACAATTTCTCAGTAAACTAATGCGTTGTACTGAATGACCACAACAACCATAATCATTTACATTACATTGGTGGCATGACAGTTTGTCAAATAAATACTCATAAATACACACTTTATTTTTGTTTACTAACGTTCGCAAAGTTTGTCATTGTGCAAATAAAAGTTATTATCTCTTTTGCATGCATAACTGTGGGTGCAAAACCCCCAAATGATATGTATCTACCAGGTCAATTGTACAAAATTGTGTCAGTCAAACATGGAAATAAATCATTATAAACAAAACAATTTTTATTGACTGTCTTGTTCTTTTTTTCGTTTCTTCGCATGACACAAAACAAAGTTAACAAACAAGGAAGCATAGTCGGTTCGTATATAAACGGGTTGGCAGAAAAAATCAAGATTAGAAGCAAATGTTCTGCGCAGTTCAGTACGCTCTCAAAAATTCCAGTTAAAACTATTCAAAAGTATCCTTCAGAAATGAAACCGTAAGTTAAACTTAGTAGCATCTCTCACTGGATATAATATTCGTGTTTAAAAATTTAAAACTTTTCTTATATAATTATAGAGCCATAAGTTTGTTAGTATTTGTCGCGCTGACCATTCATAACGTCACTGGTTATCCTCCATCATCAAACTACTCACCATCATTTAATGGGTCACTCTTCGGACGAATTTACACAGACGTTAGCGAACAAGACGAAATATTCCCGGAAGCTGTTGAGAGTGGCCTGCTGGCCGTATTTTATTATAAGGCTCCAATGATACAAAATAGCCGCAACGACAACAATGCTTGTTGGCAATGCAGCTCCCCAGTAAGTTATAGTAATACTTGCTATGAAATGATATTAAAAATAATAAATTTAACATTTGATAAATTTGAAATAATTTTCAGTGTCGTGAAACATTATGCTGTAATGGGCCCTATCCTCAGTGCTGCATGGTGAATCGACAGTGTGGTTGCTGCCGAATATAATTCCAAGAGCACATGTTCCAAAATATTATTATATTTGTTTACATTTGTTACATTATCATTTTTTTCTTGTGACCTTATCTTTTTATCAGCTTCATTTTTTTATTAGTAAAAGAAACATATGCTTCTAAACAAATTTAGAAATTTATTAATCAAGCTACGTTATTTTGATTAATCCTGTTTATGATTTCATTAATTTTACTTGTTTTATATAAAACTCAACCCTTGGGGCCCGTATCTCCTGGATAAATATTTGTAAATACACAATACGCCATATGATAAATTACCAAACCCCAAAAATTGCACTAAGCTACATCACTTCATTACAAAAAATCTAATTATTGGCATAAGTTACCGAAAATCAGTGTTTAGTCATGTGGTCATATGTTAGGCATGTTGTGGAGAAATAAAGACAACCAAATCTGCAATTAAACTATCACGAAATTTCATTGGCAAACCAAAAAAAATACATTGAAACATTCATTGTTTCATGGAAAGTGTAGTTCTATTTCACATACTGTTTAATAAACATTTTTTTAGAATTTAACTAGCGTCATTTTAAATAATGAATCAAGCATATCAAGCTTATTTAATTTCCATTTTTTATTTGTAAATATTTCTCTACTTAAATTTCTCAAATACTAAATAATTTTAAGATACGTTTCCAGTTTTTGAAACAGTCAGTTGTTTACATAGTTGACAAAAAGAATGCAAATTCGATTGCAGGGTTTGTCGATATTCGTAAAGCCTTTTGACAGTATTGACCATATCGTTCTTATCAACATACTATTGAACAATTGTGATTAAAACATTGACCCATATATGATTACCCATATGTTGAATTTTATCTAGGACCCTGGCTACATCTGGTCGTTCATTGTTTTGTTTATAAATGACATTGGTAATATTTTTGATGTGCACGACGCATTGAACGCTGATGACCTAATATTTATCTTAGACACAACAACTTTCGAAAAAGTTATGAATAAAATTAATGATATTTATGATCGTCTATCCAAGTGGCGCTATGAAAGTAGATTAATAATTAATTCAAGTCAAACAAATGCAATGCTTTTTCATAAAGCAAATGGCCATCGTTCAAAGGGTACTTTAGGTACCGTGATAAGATTTATTAACGAAGATATTCAATTTGTTGGTACATGTATTCTTTTCGAAGGCACTAATATAGTGTATTTTACAACCGCACTAAATATCGATACAGTAAATTTTGTAGCTCATTTTACTGAAAAGCAAATCAGATTAATAATTTACTGGAAAAGAAGGCTACCAGAATTAGCTATTAGCTTGTTGGTTGGCGCAAGGGGAGTTTTTGAGTTTCTAGCAAGTTTAAAAAAAGTTAAGCAAAATATATTATCCCCAAATTTAATTTTATCCACTATTAATTTCACAGAGAACGCCAAGATTCATTTCGCAAGGATCTCCATAAAATTTTCCATTACTTCCGGTGTCGCTTGTATACCAATTTACGCAAGTTCGAATTATTTCTCGTTGATTATGGACATAATCAATGAAATTTTTATTTAACATTTCCCCAGTAAAATCCCAAATAAACTGTGACACAGCTTGTGAATCCCTTGCTCCAGTCCAGTAACCTAAAATATACAATTTACAATTATAAAAATTTCTTGACAGTATTTGAATCTATAGAAAGAAAAAAAATTAATAGCACTTGCTTCCAAATTTCAATTTCCCATTGATAAACGACGTTTTAAGCAGTGCTACTTGTGCTGCCGAGTTAATTGATGCCAGATGCATGCCACTTTGTTGACAGTACTGTCTTGCTCCAGTCCACTTCTATTTTTTTAGAAAGACACAAAAATAAATATATAAATTTAATTGTTTTTTTCTTCTGATTTTGTTCAACGCTTACCCGATACTTACCCGATATGGTGACAATTCGGCGAAAAAACTCTTTCCTTCAATACTACCCAAGTAGTTTAATCTCATTGAGTTGCCATCTAAATAAATGGCGCATAGATCAGTTGATTGAATTTTCAACACAAAATTACTTAAATATATAAGAATATATACCTGGTTTTTGTGAAGCCATTGACAGTACAAAAGATGTCGAGGTAAGCTGATACAAAATCAACAGCACTAACATCATGCATACTTTGTGAGTACCCATACTCTGTCTAATCAAATTCACTGAATTTTGCAGTGTAAGCGAGGTCCTCTGTGTGTATATCTTGAAAAAAGACTAATCTTCATCCTGAAAGTTTTTTCCAACTTTATAGCATTTCGGTCAGACAAAAAGCATGTTGAAATTACGGTAGGCCGTTACTTTTTCAAAATAAAAATTGTCAACAAAAACATTGTCAAAAAGTTGACATTTTCGACCTTTAAATTCAGAAAACACCCACATTGTCAAAAGTATAGTCGACATTGTCAACTTAAAATAATTCCACCACTTCGCTGCTTACGTTGTATTTTTTCTCGATTTACGTACGAAGTGTTACGTTGAGTAGGACTAGGTTAGATTAAATAATGATGTGTTGGGTACGGTTAGATCAAGTGACAGTTAAAGTTTCGGGTTGTGTTAGACAAAGTTAGGTTATATAAACGTTAAAATTGTACGGTTGTGTTAAGTTAAATTAGGTTGTGTGTCAATGAAAGTGTTGGGTTGGAGTAGACAAGGTTAAGTTAAATATTGATATAAGTGTCAGGCTGGGGTTAGGTTTAGATTTCTCAAAACGAAGGATGGTTAGGTCGATATGGTTTGTTTTTAGTGTGACTATGAAAGGAAAACCTTTGTTACTTATACAGCGCGCATTCATCATGAAGAATTTTCCATTTCTTCATAATGTAGGCTGTGGGCTTGTACAAAAATTTAGTTTGACAATTTGGACTATGAATTTGACAATTGCGACCCACGAGTTTTGACAATGTCGACCTTAAACGTTGACAAAGTGGTTGTAGACAATATGACATAGAATCGAAATTACGTATCAGAATTGCGTGTTCTAATTTGACGGATTACATTTTTGAAACGGCACGTTTCAATGAAAATGACGGCATAATTTGACCCAATTTCCGGACATAAATCAAACAATTGATTATAAAGTTGAATTTCGGTGAAACAACATGATAATTTAGTAATTTATCACACCTGGATAGTAATAGGTCACCGAAACCAGCGATAAGTTTTTATTTTTGAAGATTGGCATTTGTGGATTCATAGGTGGTTTTATTTTAGTTCGAGTGTATACTGCGTAGTTACTTCCTGTAATTATATTGATGGAATATAGTTGTAATATAACTTTGTACAGTTATACACATGAAATACGAATAATTATTGATGATGTCTCAAAATTATTAGTTTAACTTATTATCAGTTAACTGTTTTCGTTTTATCTTATCAGGCAGAGCATGCCACAACTCTACTTGGTAACTTCCTCTAGGTTGTACTAAACTCACCTATTACAGAACCAATTGTACATTATAAAATATTCGTAATTCCCAAAGTATTGATTTTAATATATCAACAACTAAAGATAGATTATGTTTTGTTCGGTTAGGTTTAGTGTAGTAATAATGGAAGTGTCGGTTTGGGTTAGATTAGATTCGTTTAAGGGGATGCGGGGGTGGATTGTTAGTAGATCCCAAATAAAGCTTAGCTTAAACCGTAGTATATGTATTTTGGATTTTTCCCGGGAAAATGCATTACTTGCATTGCTATATTTCATGCTGAAGCAATCATAACATAAGGACAGGATTTAAGTATTTTTGTGTAAACGAATGCGTTGTATCAAATAACCGCAAAGCTGTAAGCAGGTACGTTTGTTTCGTGATACATTGTCAAATAAAATACTCAATACTCATAATCATACATTACATTTATTTACCAACAACACTCACCAATTTGGTCAGTGGTGACATTGTTTAAATAAAAACTGTTGATCATATTTATTTTTGTATGCATAACTTTTGGTGCAAAACCGGCAGATGATATGTAGCTGAAAGGTGCAATTCATAAAATTGTGTCAAGCAAACATTAAAATAAATCTTTACAAACCAACAATCTTTATTGACTTTCTTGTTCCTTGTTTTTTTCTTAGCACGGTACTGAACCGATTTAACAAACAAGGAAACACAACCTGTCGATATATAAAAGACTTAGTATAAAAATTTGGAAGTTTAGAAGCAAGTGTTCTGAACAGATTGATACAGTGACAAAATTTCCAGTTAATTCTCCATCAGTAAAGATTTACATTTCAAAAATGAATCGGTAAGTTGAAACCAGTAGCCTCATTTTGTATTATATACGAATATATTATTTTGGGTTTATTTTGTAAAATTATAGAGCCACATTTCTGTTTGTAGTCGTCGCAATGGCGATTAACAATATTGACGGTTTTCCTCCATCACCATACTACTCCCCATCATTTAATGAGTCAGTTTTTGGAAGAATTTACACAGACGTTATCGAACAAGACGAAATATTCCCGGAAGCAGTCGAGAGTGGCTTGCTGGCTGTATTTTATTACAAGGCTTCAATGATACAAAATAGCCGCAACGACAACAATGCTTGTTGGCACTGCAGCTCCCCAGTAAGTTACAGTAATAATTGCGATGAAATGACATTGAAAAGAATAAATTTAACAATTTATAATTTTGAAATCATTTTCAGTGTCGTGGTACAATATGCTGTAATGGCCCTTATCCTCAGTGCTGCATGGTGAATCGACAATGTGGTTGCTGCCGAATATAATTCCAAGAGCACATGTTCCAAAATATTATTATATTTGTTTACATTTGTTATATTGTATCAATTCTTTCTTACTCTCATGTTTTCACCAATTTATCAACTTCATTTTTTTGTGAGTCTATGCTTCTACACAAATTTACATTTTTACAAATCATTGGCATTCTATGACATTTTAATAGATCTTTAATAGATCATTTTAATAGTGTTACTGATTTTTTAAAGATATTTGAAAACTGAACCCTCTTGTACCCCTTAACTATCTTATTAGGTGAGGCATACCTGATCAATATTTGTAAATATATAATAAACGGTTAAAAAACCAAATCGCCAAATTTGGTCGCCAATTTCAACAAAAATTAGATCAAGAATATTTACAAAGATATTTAAATTTATAGCTGAGAAGTTGATTTTAACAATAAAAAGTTGTGGTTGCTAAATCAACGATTTGCCAAAAAAAAAATCAATGATCATAAATTAGTCCAAGAGACTGCAAAACGTGCAAATGAGGGATAATCATGAATAAAACACAAAACAACGTCGAAGAAATAATATTTTCGAAACAAAATAACCAACAAACAAATAATTTGGAAGGAGTTTATTTCAGAATTTTCATTAAATATCGATTAGATTTCGAAAGATTTAAGCTCTTTTAAAAATTTCCTGGTAGTTTAAAAATTTCGTGTCCAGTCTGTTTGCAGTTAATATAAGAATATGTTGGGGATATAGATGGATGTCGCATATTTAGGCTACACGTCCGTCTTCGGCAACACTGGGCTCTTTGGCAGCCACACGGCCGTCCTCGAAAGCTACACGACCATCTTCAGCCACTGCGGAGGCGGCCTGCAAATATTTTTTGTAATACAATCTTGTTAAACTTCCATTGGACCACAAATGAGATTAATATTCAGAGGATCTGAACACTTACGAGTAGGGTTACAGCCGCTGCAATAATAGCGAAAAGTTTCATTTTTTTTGTTGAGCTTCTTAGTTCTGCTTTGTAGCAAGTTGAATAAGATATGATGGCTAGTTGTTGCTTTGGCGCAGTCTTTTATATGAAAATACTCACACGTCCCGGCCTCGATTACAAATACATAGCCGATTACACCTAGTTCGTTTGAACAAATGATCATTAAGGTTTAAGCATCCATTTTATTATCCATTCTATTGTTGTCTTGCACCGCTAGAGGAATGGAATGCTAGAGTAATGGAATGTTACAGTACGTTCTAATCTTACTACTTCATGTGTTATTCTTTCATTTTCCACTTAGATTAACAGATTAAAGTTGTAGTAAAGCAAAGACAACTTCAAATTTCTAAAGAAAACCAGCAAAATCGCTATATTTTAAAGTAGCGATTATTTTCAAGAAATATGGTTTCAAGCGATCTAAAGAGTATTAGGCCAAACCTAAACATGCATCAAATGGCGCTTTAAGTTTTCTATAAGACTGGCTATTCATAAAAACTAAAGTTGTGGAATTTTTTTTAAATCGAAAGAAAAATATTAAAATTGATATATTTGGAAATATCAAATATTTTAAAGAAGAGTGGTTTCATGAGAATGGCTAGACAGGATGGGCAAACTTAAATATGCATAAAATAGCGCATGAAATTCTCAATAAGATAGACTATTCAGAAAAAAATAGAATTTGGCGTGCGTTAAAAATTACCTTAATCTTTCGTCTCACAAAAACAAATCACAACCGAAAGATGAAATCCCTACAGGTTAAACATTAACATTTTTAAAAGGGTGGTTTGTTATGAATTCACTTTAAATTACCCATATCTCAAATATACGATTTGATTTAATTTTTTATTACAGTCTTGAACCAAATTAAGAGGAAACATGAAGTCGGTCGCTTTTATTGTGATTACCATTTCTGCTCTATTTCTTGAAGCCCTTATCATAGTCATCATCAATATGCCAAATTGGATATATATAAGTCATTACAAATTAAACTCAAAGTTTCAGTTACAGTCTCCTAAAACCTAAAGATAAATTTGAAACCAAAATATTTTGGTTAGTTTCCAGCCAAATACATGGCGTACTAATTGTGTACGAAAAAACCATTTATTTACGTCATGATAAAGATTTAAAATGTAGCTTGTCCAAATTATTTGTGCGTTAATGATTTTATAATATACCTTGTCATTAAGCACTCAGAAAGAACTTAAGCTATTTTTGAGTAAACGAATGTGTTGTATCGAATAGACAACAAAGCTGTAAGCATTTACATTTGTTTGGTGATACGTTGTCAAATAAAATACTCAATACTCAAAAATATACATCCATTACATTTATTTACCTACACTCACCAATTTGGTCAGTAGTGGCATTGTACAAATGAAGCTACTGGTTATATTTTGTATGCACAACCGGCAGGCGATATCTAGCTCAAAGGTGAATCGCATGTAATTGTGTCTTGCAAACATGAAAATAAGTCTTTCCAAACTCATGAGTCTTTATTAACTTTGATGTTCCTTGTTTATTTCTTAATGTGGAACTAAACGAAGTTAACAAACCAGGAAGAACAGTCTGTTGGTATATAAAAGGTTTGGCATAAAAATTCAAGCTTAGACTTAAGTGTTCCGAACAGGCAGATACGCTGACAAAATTCCAGTTAATTCTCCCTCACTGAAAATTAAAATTAAAAAATGAATCGGTAAGTTGAACCTAGTTGTCGCATTTGGTATAATATTCAAATTTGTTAATTTGTTTAATTGCGTAAAATTATAGAGCCAAATTTCTGCTAGTATCCGTCGCCATAGCGATTAATGAAGTCAATGGTTTTCCTCCATCACCGTACTACTCCCCATCATTTAATGAGTCAGTTTTTCGAAGAATTTACACAGACGTTATCGAAAAAGACGAAATATTCCCGGAAGCCATTGAGAGTGGCTTGTTGGCAGTATTTTATTACAGATCCCCAATGATAAAAAATAACCACATGGATAACAAAGCTTGTTGGCATGCAGCTCACCAGTAAGTAGTATTAACAATTGTTATTATATTTTAATTTAAAAGTAGAAATACAAATGTTGTTAAATTTTGTAATCATTTTCAGTGTCGTGGTACAATATGTTGCAGTGGCCTTTACCCTCAGTGCTGCATGGTGAATCGGCAGTGTGGTTGCTGCCGGAAATAATTCCAGTAGCGAGCTGGAGTATATTATTACGATTGTTTATTTGTTAAATCGTATAATTTTTTTGTCTCGCTCATGTCTTATCAATTTATCAGCTTTTTTTCATTTTTATGAGTAAAAATAACATATACTTCACAAAAGTGTATACATATGATTCACAAAACATGCTTTGGCATTTTAATATATCTTATTTATGGTGATATCAATTCAAAGATTTATTCAAAACTTAACAAGGTAATAGCCCAAGTATTTTATTAACAGAGAAATACTTTTTATTTTAAATACTTAATTCGGTTTCAAAAATCTAGGTGCCTTAACCCGCTGTGACAAATGAAAAATCCAAAATTCCGTTTTCATGAAATATTTTAGATATGCGCAGCACCTGAATTTGGCAATGATCATAGAATTACTTCACATCTGCCCAAATATAACCCTGCATAGCAGTTAAATATTTGACAGACATTCTTAGGAAATATTAT
>JAQFZH010004532.1:0-11826 GCA_034695485.1 Entomobrya nivalis
GTAATTTCTTATACCCGTATTCATGGCATTTTAATATGAGAAGTTGGCCTATCTCAAAGGTAAATGTGCTAATAAAACATGAGCTATGAGTTTTAAGAGAAAATGTAGTACATTCGACAAATAATAATAATAGGAGCAAGTGGTCTGTGTAAAATTTTAAAACAAAATGAGCCATTTTAGTTTATCATTGTTTCTATGGACACCAGCAGAGATCAGGTTGCTAACCAACTTTTTACTCCATATATTTCTTAGACATATCACCCAGGCATGACTGAATGTGTTCCTAAAAATGTATGCAAAGCATAAAAATGTTTATTATGCAATGCGAAAATAACAGAAAGAAATTGAATACCATTTTCCGTTATGGTCGAAAATTCAAAATGAGGTTTATCGGTCTCAGACACAGCATGCATGTATTATAACAAATGTAGATGATTTTTTTATGAAATTTTATTTATTACATATTACATAAGAATGAAATGTTCTATTCCAGGAAAACTTCGCAAAAACCTTGTTACATAGTAAGCTTTGTTTGAGTTATTGACTGCGCAAGTTTATCTTTAACTGTTAAAGACACAATATCACGTTTTCGATTTTTCATTTATTTACTCTTGAATGCATGTTAAACCATTGATTTAAAACCACTTTCCACGAAAAAAAGAACGAAAATAATGGCATTTTGTGTAAATTTATCACACACGATTTCGATTACATTGGTTTTTAACATATTTTCTACTTAAATTCCATTTTCCACGTAATGACAACCTTTTATGCGTGGAGCCGCCACATTTAAAGCAAATAGCATACATCCGGTCGCTCATCCCCATTCTTTTGCTAAAATTCCGATTTTGCAAATCGAAAAGGTGTTAAAATGTTTATTATGTTCTCTTCCAAAACCATTTGGGGTTCAGAAGGCTTTTTGAGTTTTTTATGCATTTTACATGAGAGAGGAACAAGTAAGAAGAAGAGGTGAATTAGAGGAATTTATGCATGTCAACGTACTTTACTCGTAACAAATATTTATAGCGTTTATCTGCCAATCGTATTTCATTCTGATTTTCTCATATTGCTCCATCCAGCCAGAGCATTATATTGCATAGCCTTATAGTCTACATGAAAAACACTTACGCTAACAGCTTCACTCACTAGAACATGCTGCTTCTTTTCCGTGTATATTATAGCCTCTCTTTCCTTGTCCATTACGTGGCTTTTCTACCGTGTCGAACTTATTAGGATGCATTGCATACATGGGTCTTAACCGCATGGAAATAAAATAGCGTACGTTAAAACACTGACATATAACGGTGGATGTTTTATTGCACAAGAACATGAGGGGTTGTGGATGTGAAGAAAATGGTTTTTAGAGTGTTGGAGAGGGAGAGAGTGTGAGTGAGAGGAATCAGTCAGTTACTCACACAACACAACGCAACGACTTTTTTTAGCAGCATTTTGTGTTGCGTATTCAAGCATGCATGAAGTAATACGCTTTTAGACATATTGACCATTTTTTTCTGAAGGCTAAACACACTGACTCTCTGCAGCAGCAACAAACAACGCAATGTAAAAACTATTCAAAAAGGTGAACTTTTATTTTCTTACACTTTGTTCATGTTTCATTTTTTATTTTAAAGATACCGAACACCGATACTACCAGGATGTAGCTGATCTGATCATGAAGAGATGATACCATGATATTTTCTACAGCATAAATGCCATGCCATGCCATGCCACCAACCACCATGCACCACCTAACCAAACACCATCATTTTGTGATGATCTTGATCAGGGGAAAAAAAGTGGAGCAAGTTTTAAGCAAGAAACAATGATTCAATCCGGTGAAGTGTCATTAACTTCGAAAGCATGTATATTGTATGGGAAATCTGAACAAGAGTGAACAAGCTCATATTAGATAAACTGCTTACACAATAATATATATGATGGCATTTGCAGATTTCTTCTTTTTTCATTCAAAAGGTTCTCTCTTTCTTGCTTCTTGCCTTATGTTATGTTCCGTTTGCTTGCGTGTCTTCGTTCGTTTTTTTGGTTGTTGGACTAAAAACTATTGTTTGTTTTTATTGTAGTATGTGCATACATACATCTCTTCAGAGATCGTGAAACTCGATACATGTTTGTTGTTTTTTAGTATTTTTTTCTTACTAAAACAGAAAATACGAGATGACGAAGCCCGACAATTTGTGTTTTTTTGTATAAGGATGATACGTCCATCTGTATCATTGCTGCTTTTACAAACTTGGAGAAGAGAATGAGCAGAATATATAAAAGTTTCAAGTCAAGTCAAGCAGCAGGCTATTTTCAGTAGCTCTCTCTCTCACTCTTTCACACAAGCAATGTGTTAGCGTTGTGGCATGGCATACATGAGAGCATATTTATAAAACATCCTGGAAAAAAGACGGAGAGCTGTAGAAAATAAGGGAAAGATTCATTCTGACTACAGAACAGACGAGGAGAGAGAGAGATGAAAAGTATAATAATAATAACAATAATGTGGGGAAAAGTGTGAAGGGAGAGAGAGAGAGAGTAAGTGAGTAAGCGAGGTGCTGGTGGCTGCTACTCAGTATGTGGTGGCTTAAAAACAGAAGAGAAGAAAAGAAAACCAAACCTGAAAGATTAGAAAGGAACTATGAAAAGGAGGAAAGAAGCTACATGTACTTTTATGTGTAATATGCTTTAGTAGCGGCAACGGCAACGACAACGGCAAGCTTTTTTTTGCAGAGCAACACACTCTACTCTCTGGAGTGAAACTTTAAGGGAGAGTTGTGAGAATGTTATGTTGGTTTTGTGATACCGGAGGAAGCTGCTGGAGTTCTGTGTAGCTACTGGACTTGAAGAAGCCTCGGAAAGGAACACGACGAGGGCGGAAGCAGTGACCGATCGCCGCACCCGCACTTAACAAATCCCAGCACATCTCATTCTCATCATATCAACAAGAGATAATATTTTCAGCCTGATCGGTATGTCGGTTCACTCTATGTGTGTCTCTCTCACACACTCATCATCGTGTGCTTTTTTATGTGTGTGCATATGTATATAAGTAACAGAGGGAGAAGTAAGAGTGAGAGAGAGAAGCAAAAAGGATAATATACACACAGAAAAACGAGATAGATAGATAGATAGACACATCTTGTGCATTTAATAACTATTTACATTTTTCTGTATTGGTATATATTGTGTGTGTCATGTGTATCTGTTTGCTGTCAGTTTTTCTCGCACTTCTTATTCCAAAATCATCATCAACATCAGTCATATAGACTGTTTTGAATCATTTCTCACTTATTTCTCCTCGTCTTTGGCCTTCACTCTCTGTAGTATTTACTCAAAGTTGGTGGAGAGCAAAAGAGTAAGAGAGAGAGAGAGAGAAATGTGTTTGTGAGAACGATAAGAAAAGTGTTTCCTGTCAAAAACCGAATTTCTTCTTCCCCCAATTATTAAAAATTTACATCCTGCGGTATTATTGTAACTGCTTGGTTACTTGTCTTTCAGTAGCCCTACGGCTTAGTTTTACAAGTATTTTTCCTTCTACAGTCTCGCAACCGTTTGCTAAACTACTTCTCTGTAGTCACTGCCTGAAATCAACATTTTTTGACACAAATACACATATTCTGTACATATATACATTTTTCCAGTGCTAACTATTTCTTTACTCTTTGTACACTAATTTATATATCAACGAAACATACTATTATCCACATTTGCACACCGCGTACAATAAAGGTAAACCCATTAAACGCATTGTATTCAAAAGTGCTACAAAATGTATATTTAAGTTGCAAATTAATTTAGCACACTATGTACACATTCATGCTAACTAATTAAACATATATTCATGTATTTTTGCAGCAAATTTCGGCCTCTTGTCATATATTTTAAGGAACTCTTTGTGGACAGGACCTGATCTATGTTGTAATGCAGACGAGTAAGATGATCTTCAACAAAACTGCTTCATACCAAATTGAAATCAAACGAAGACTACATGTTACTTTTTCCTGTTTAACTTAATTGTATATAAATTCTTGTGGAATAACAACAAATTGTTGAACATTGATTGAACAAAATCTCATGCGTCAAAAGTGTGAGATGTGCAAAATACTGAAAAGCGTAAAATGTTTTCGGTGAACAAAAAACTAAATTAAATAGCTACACAGCAAAAGTGAATATTTATGCAAAGGATATATATTTGTCACTCGTCTATAAGCTCTCATTTTCGAGCAAGTTGAGGCAGACAGACTCTGTGAAAGAATTTTGATGGAATACAGAGGTTGCAGATAAAACAAAAAGATAACAGATTGAGACTCAAAGAAAAATAAACATTTATCCCCGTCTTCCTTTTTCGAAACCTGGATTATTTACACAAGGAGTATTTTTAATGGATGGAATATGTTGTAACGTTCAATATTAATATGTGCTTTACATTACTATTAGATAAGTTTGAACATTTAAAATGCGACACAAAATGTGACGAGATAATGTAGCATCTTCACAAATGAATGGAAAGCCAGCAAGATGTAAATTTTACGGTGGTGGGATGGTTGGATAAAAAGATGAAGTCTTCTTGAGAATCTATGTGTTAGATAGAATTTGCCGACAGTGCCATTTCGAAATGTTTTCAGTTTCAGAATAATATCATCACTGAAGCTAGAAGCTGCTCTCATTATCGTGTACGACATTAAATATTGAAACTGTCCACGCCCGCTCTATACAAACGAGCAAAACGTTAAATAAAAACCATGGCTGAAGAAGAAATTTTGTTTGATGACGTGTACGCACTTTGCGAAGTCATTGGAAAGTAAGCAAAAAGCAAATCAAAAAAGCAAGTTTAAAAAATGTTATTCTTGATTTTAAATTGAAATTTTCCATTTGCGTCTGTTTTACTCTAGGGGACCATATAGTGTCGTGAGACGCTGCATCCACAGACAGACAGGATGTCAGTACGCTGTAAAAATAGTGGACGTGGCAAGGTTTACATCAAGTCCAGGTTTTTCAACGGATGACTTAAAACGCGAAGCAACCACATGTCATATGCTCAAGCATCCTCACATCGTCGAGCTTTTGGAGACCTATTCATCAGATGGGCTTCTATATATGGTTTTTGAATTGTACGAGTGAAATGCTAGAATAATATACATATGTAATCATTGTTCTAATGATGAGTGTTCAAATAATGAGTAATTAATTAATTATCTATTTTTAGTATGGATGGGATGGACATCTGCTTTGAAATTGTTTCGCGTGTGAGCGCTGGATTTGCGTACAGTGAGGCTGTAGTTAGTCATTACATGAGACAAATTCTGGATGCTATTAGGTACTGCCACGAAAATGATATAATCCACCGTGATATCAAACCCCATTGCGTGCTGCTAGCGACTAAAGAGAACTCCGCTCCTGTCAAGTTGGGTGGATTTGGTTTAGCAATACAGTTAAGTTCAGATCCTGGAAAGCAGAGGATAAAAACTGGAAGAGTCGGCACTCCCAGTTTCATGTCACCAGAAGTGGTGGCAAGGGAGTATTATGGGTAATTTAATTAATTTTTCACAAATTTCATGTAATGTGAAATGTACTTTTGGAGAAGCTGTAAAGTACTGAAAATGAATGGTGTAGAGTCGCATTTGCGCAATAATATCCTACTGCATTGCTAATATTGTGAATGAAGTAATATTTCATGCTGATGATAATTTTTTACAGAAAACCCGTAGATGTCTGGTCTGCAGGAGCTTTACTGTATTTGCTCATAAGTGGAACTCTTCCATTTATTGGAACCAAAGAAAGACTTTACAATCAAATATTGAATGTCGAAGTAGACCTTAATGGTACCTTTTGGGAAAGCAGTGTAGGATCTGACGTGAAAGATCTGTTGAGAAAAATGTTGACCAAAGAAGATGATAAAAGAATCACAATTCAGGAAGTATTAGACCATCCATGGTTGAAGGTTAATTGCATTTAAAAATCTTTTCCATTCAAAAATTTGTGCACAAGGTTATTAATTTAACAATGTTTGGCTAATATGAGTAATTGTTTATTTGTCTTGAAATTAGGATCGTGAAAAATGCCCTAGGAATCACCTCTACGAGACTGTACACAATTTAAGGGCTTTTAATGCTCGACGCAAACTTAAAGGTGCCATATTAAATGCCGTTTCGTCGCCTCATTGGAATTCGGTGTGTGCAGAGCCCTACGATGCTGGAGGAACGGACCAATGCACAACTGATGGTAGTAGGAAAACTCCCATAATTAGTATACTGAAAAATAAATTTATAACAATACATTTTTAAATCATAAACTTGACTTGTTTCATTGTTCTAATAAATTTTGTATATATTTTTTTGTATTCTGGTCGTGGTGTAGCTGTAACTCTCATCATCGACGCTTTGGAAGATATGCAATCATTAATAATTCCCAGAGATTCAGCTATCCCTTCAGACGTTCTTAGTGATTCCAAACTCTCCAAAATTCTTCGCATCTTCGACCTGATCTCGACCGCTAATCTGTCGTGTGGGAAGATCCCCCAACCAGAAAGCATAGATATATGCAGAGATGTAATGGATATTGTGCTGGATGCTTTGGAATCTAGAGACACGTCTGACGCTGTGTTGACCCACTTAGAACAGTTGCGGTTCGTATTGTCACAACCGTTTTTTCAGGTATGAACCCATTTACGATTTGATTGTTTTTTATCTGTTTTTTTTTCTTCTTAGCTTACCTGCTTATTTTGCATGGATGCTCCATATAAGCAACAAAATTCACATTACTTCATCCATAAAAAAACTGCTATTGTCCATAAGAAAATATTCCATCCATGCATACATTTTAGCCAAGTTTCCATTTGTTTGGCGGTGGTAAATTGTGTGGCAATGATGGTGTGTTTCTGCAGCGATTTCCCCTCTCTTTACTGAGGATTTTCTTGTCGTTTCTAACAAGATGGGATAGTATTTTTTAGTAAGACATGAAGCTTAGAAAATAATGAACCTACATAAAAAACAATCTGGCAGATGACATCCTAATACAAGATCTGAAATACCACAAGAGGCCGTAAGCAGAAAGATATGGATATGCGAAGAAAAACGAATGGCTCTGCCAGATAGCTTAAGCAGCCTCTTTTTTCTCTCCTTTTTTCTATCTTTCCTACTTTCCACCGCTTAAAACTATGAAGGTCGATGTTGCGTTGCCGCTTGGATATGCATATATTTTTTTTTTCTCCCTTCAACTCGCGTTTCCTGTCGAAAAACATGAATATGTAGGAACTAAAAAGTACTATTATGCTTAACTATCTAAGATACGACTAATACACATAGAGCTACCAGTTTTCATAGCTATGTATATGTTATAGTTTCCTCTACGAGAGAGCGAGAGTGCTGTATGGAATGAGAATTGCCAATGCATTATTATTATTACTATTATACACATTTTCTTGCAAATAAAACAAGAGGAAAAACATAAGAGAAAGGGGGGAAAAGAGAAGGGCTCTGTTTGGCTTCTCATAACAGGCACGAAATTTTTTGCAGACGTTGTTGTAAGCTATTAATATTATTACCACTACATTTTTTCACGTACATATAAAGCGAGTCGCAGCAGTCGTCGTGTGTTATTCGAGTTTGCTCGTTACATTAATTCAACTCCGTATACGCACACACCATTGGTTGCTTGTCGGAAAAAGAGATGGGAAAATTGGGAAGAGTACAACAACTGTGAAGCTTCCTGTTCACAGAACAGTAGGTACTTTTCTCTCTCTTTCACTTCTCCCTCTCTCCTCGCCAATGTAATGATAATAATCATAACAAGAGGCTGAGTACTACAACTGTCGTGCACATTTTCTTCTATTGACATATACACGCGGACTAAAAAGAGAATAGAGATCAGTGCAACTGCAGCCTTTTTCCAACTTTAACTATGGTTCTTTAAGTTGTGTGTGTTAGGTACAAATGAAACCTTGTTCATACATATATGCATAAGCTAAAAATTTGTTCATGGAAGTTGTTCTCTGAGAAATGTATGTATGCTTTTTTCGCACTGAATGCTTTCACTCTGCTTACTATTCACTCTCTGAACTCTCTGCTACTACCGCTGGCTTGAACTGTGTGTGTGTGTGGAAGATTCGGTTTTCAGCTTTCACTAAAACAGAGAGAGAGAGAGAGAGAGACGGTGGTGGTGGTGGTAAAAAGGGAAAAAGAAAGATTTTCATTCAAGGAATCGAGAAAGAGCAGAGCCGAGACCGTTCAGTATCCTATATGCTTTGTAGAACATGCGTGAAACGCTCCTTGATGCACCAAATTTTCTCTTTTTTTGCTCTATATGTGTACATGTGTGTCTTCTGTGGTATTCTCTATGTGTTTGGAGAGAGAGGAGAAAAGATACAGAGAACTGGCATGACTTGTGCTCGCTTGTCTGAGCTTTGTTCATACATAACATTCAACCAAACCAATTCCACCACCAACAGAACAGCAGCAGTATAGTAAGCAGTACAGATGCCATGCCACCTCGCTCTATTTTCTTTGCGTATACAAACAAGCAAGGCAGTACCACTGTAGTATTAACATCTATTCCACTAGTTTTGTGTTTCAAGTGATGTAATGCAATGTAGTGAAGCAGCAGCAGAGAGGCATTATGTGATTGGTATATATACACAAGATACAAAGACTGCTTGAAAATCGAGAGACCTAGAACCTACCATCATTCTATCTTTCTTTTTTGGTGATGCTGCTGCTTATGCTTTCTACCTACACAGAGATAGATACATGAGCATCCAAGGGTACGAGAAAAAGCACTTTTACTTTACACTTTCCTCACTCACTCAAACATACGATTTTTCTAACTTGCTTTTATTTGCTCCTGGTGGTGGTGATGTGGTGGCCCTTGCAGTCATCTCGTCCTCCCGTTTTGTCAGTCCATCCAGATCATTGGTGCCGTGTACTTGTAGAGCCTCTACTGCTACGCAAAAATTCACTTTCTCTCCTGCTAAATACACTATTTACACAGCACAACTACTTGTTTTTGCATTTTGTGGTGGTAGTTGGATGGTGTCGTTTGTCCTGTAGTAAAATATAATAATATTATTATACAAAAAAAGAGAGAGGATAGCATAAAGCAGCAGGCATCATGCCGTCTAATCTGCATCGACTTCTCCTTCTCTTTATTTTTTGTTCAGCATTCGCTCATAGTAGCAATCAGTATCAACCTCCATTTTTGTCTTGGTGTAAAAAATAAGATCAAAAAAGTTTGCTAAAGTAAATATAAAAACTTCCAACAACTGCACGGTCACTTCTTTTGGAAGAATATATATCTCCGCTGCTGCTAAAAACTACCAACAATATATCAGCACCGCACCGTGCCATTTCTGACATATTGGAGATTGGAAAAAATTATCGCATGTCTACGCGTCATCATATCACTCACTAAATCAACAACACTATCATCACTTGTTCCACATGGTACTCACTACTCACCACTCTCTGTTTGCACTTGTTCGACAACAGCAATTTCTACTAGTACTATAATGATTACATTGATTGGATTCTCATTATAACTAGTTTTTTTGCACTATCACGTTTACACCTCATTTTCTTCTTCGCCGTCTTGTTGTAATGTGCACTAAAACACTTCACTATCATTACCGTCATAATCAGCTATCTAATTGTTTTCTTCATCGATTTAAAGCACACTTGTTAATTGCTTTGCCTTCTCTGCACTGTTACTTTCCCTCAATCAAAAGAAATAGTATTGAGTAACGTGAATCACATGTTTGCTACAAAATAATATGTACATAGCTGGCCGTCAGTGTCATTTCATGCAAGATGACACTCATCTCTCAAGAATCACACTCTTTTAATGAAAGTCATTCGAGTAATGGCCGTTGTTGTATTGATGCGACCTCCATTTCTACTAATGAAACATGGTTCTTTCTACTGACAAGATATATTAATATTTCCTAAAGAAGGAAATCCGAGCCGTTTCTTGTAACAAAATGACAAAATAAAAAAGTGATGCGCAGTTCTATAATGGATATGAATGCAAATTTGTAAAAAAAATTGTGTTAAAAATGTAAAGTGGTGAGTTTAAGTTTTAATGCTTGTCATTTCAGTCCCTTCTTCTCTTCTTTAATACGCTGGTATTAATTATACATAAAAAGGAGTCTCTCATAACCAAAAAGTTTTTACTTGCGAAAAATATATAAATTGCTAAATGAATATATTATATGAGTTAGGGTGAGAGAAGGAGGCAGTAATACAAATATTATTATTTGAGATAAAATAATAATATTACTTACACCCACCAACACTTCAAGTAGAAAGAGAGAAGCTGAGAGTTACAAAATACAACAGCGTATTTTACTAATAAGAGGATGCGAAAAAGTTTTTTGGTCGTGCCTGTTTTAATTAGTGTGAATGATTAAGTTCATTTTGTTCTTCGCATCTTCCACATCATCAGCGACATCAACTTCAGTGTGTCTCCATTAACGGCCACCAGGATCGGAGGAACTGCCCTGTAGTATGGATTACACTGCTCCATATTACCATCCGGAATACTTGGACTATGTCCCTCCACCTTGTCCGATCCATAATCCCAGCGGGATTCCCATTCCAAACGGTTACATACCTCACCAGCATGGACCTCATGTTCATCACCATCATCATCATCAGCACCAGGCATATACTCACTTTTTATATGTCATTCTCTTACAACTTTTATTATGCTTTTCTTTACGATTTTCTCCTTTTTCGTAGCATAGTGGCGTATCCGAAAAAAATATGGGATCCCTTTTTCGGCTTTTTGTTAAAGTTGAAATGTATATTATGATACGGCAGTTTGTGATAGACACAGTAGCGCATGGTACTAATAATGAGAAATAAAGTTTATTGTCGGAATGTTTTGATGGTATTTTTGCATAATACTCTCTGCCATTCACAAGAAATGGCTCTGTCTGCGGAGTATTCCATTATGTACAGGAAGAGGTCATAATGTCGCGCACGTACAAGTACCCACGCTGCTCTCATCTCAACGCAAAAATGTTTTGTAGGACTTCTCTCTCTCTCCTTGCTTGCATAGCTCGTTGATTCACAACAAGGCCAAAATAATGCAATAGCAACATAACTTCAACCGATGAGCTTTATGCATAAAAAGCTTTCTTCCTGAAAACAAAAGGGATCGATGGCATACTAGGAGAGAGTAGACAAAGCACACATAATAAATTATATTGCGGGTGTTCAAGCTCCATTCCTCTCGCATGCTGTTCTTCTCTTCTTTTTTTCGGATGGGTCGGTGGCGGCTGCAGAAAGCGGAGAAAATAGAGAGAGTGAAAGCTTGTGTGGTTTGGTTTTGTTGTTGATGTTGCCGTTCCATATTTTTTTCATTTAGTCAACAGTATGGTTCAGGATAAAAAGGAAGAGGAAAAAAGAAAGTCAATGTAATGGGCTATATATGTAGGCATCTGGCTGTTTTGTAACTTAAAAGTTAGTCGTGACTTCCTGGAATCGAATCCCTGGAAAACGTTTACTTCCCCCTCATTCATATGTACAATGTATATTTTACATACTTTACATTATTATTATATATACATAGTACGCCTCGTGGAATAATACAGTATTAGGTATATTGAAAAATATTAGAAGGGTTGGCATGTTTTACTAGGAGAGTTTTCTAGTGTAAATGATAGGCTTCCCTGTTTATAACGACATTTCATAACCTCCATTCACAGAGACAATAATAAAGTTCTTTTCTGGAACTGCTTTTTTTTCTTCTACGAAAAAACGAAATGTGTGCTTATGCTGGCTGATATATATTTTTTCTCCAATCTTTTTCACCCAAGTTTGTACTCGC
>JAQFZH010004533.1:0-11818 GCA_034695485.1 Entomobrya nivalis
CTAAATTGGTCAAGCTAAAAATTCATACGGGTTAGTTATGATAATGGAGTTAATTATGTGTTATCTCTGTTTTAGTTCAGACTGAGCATTTAGGCTGGCTTTCGAATGAATATAAATCGGGAAATGCAACTATTTTTTATTCTAAATGAAGGCTATCATGAATAATTAGCTCAAAAATAGCCAGTGCACACCAATCGCTGCACTATCAACATAATTATTACTATCGTATTCACTTATATTTTCATGATTGAATGGGTATATAAAAGGTTCCACTCTCTCTCCATTACTCAGACAGAAAGTGTATCCTCTTCACTATCATCATAACCGAAACGTTAGACCAGCAGAAAAGTTCATATTGGTAAAGTTCAACTAAAATCAAACTACCTAATTTACCCTTCACTCTTATTTTCAATGTCCCAATTTACCTTTTTATTTTATGCATTTTTTCATGTCATCATTTATTAGAGGGTTGCATTCATCATTTTCTCTGCCATCTGCCTTCAAACAGTGTCGTCCAAGCTGGTGCGGTTGACACTTCCAGCTAAAGTATTGCTGGTAGAGCCAGAACCAGCAGAGGTGATAGTAAAGGTTGTTGATCCAACTACAACTGCGACTCCTGTGGAGGTCCCAGTTCCCGTTACTACAGAAGAATCTACAAATACAACAACCGTTGTGATTCCAAAAATAATAGTAGTCAATTCAACAGACGTTCGTATTGAGAAACATCAAGTTACTTATGTTGACGCTGACAAAGAAGTGTATATTGTTCGTTGGGGTGGATGCGGTTACAAAGGTTTGTGTGGATAACATGTATGTGGTATGTGTGTGATGGACATGCATTTTATTTTAATCATATCAATTAAATAAACTTTAAGAAAACGTATGATTGTTTTATATAATATTCTGTTGAATATTTTATTATTGCTTTCTTTTTAAATAATCTCCAATTTCATAACCTCCTCGCAAGTTAAATTACATATAATATTTCATTATTAACATCTCTTCAAAGTTGCACTTTGAAATATACTGTTTATAACGAACGACTATATCGGCATCAGTCTGCTCCTTTTGCTTGCAAAGCAACACAATTTTTTCTGGCTAAACATGACACTGAACATACACTTAATATAATTTATAAATACTAAATGTTTTGCTAAAATTATGCTTCAAAATATTGAAGAGTAAGGTGTTAGAGTAAGTTTGCAAAATTGCATATATCTCAGGCTGGCAGTGTAAGTTTTTTTCATTGCTTGAATCACTTAATAATCATCATTAACTATTGATAAAATCATCCTATAAAAATTTAAATACTACATGTGTATTAGCTACCTATTTCAAATATTACTATTAACTAATTTTAATCATTAGGAAAGGCGACATCATTCCTATTTGGTATTATTTTAACCAATTTAAAAGCTAACTAAACGATAATAACAACAACAACCATCACATTTGACACGAACTAATTAAAAACACGTTTGAAATTATTTACAAAAAACATTTGACGTTCACATTGTTTTATAACAACTCACAACATTTAACTTAACGCACATATAGGTCATGTCTGCTAACAATACACACGTTTGATACTGTTTTGAAACAGAAAATACTGGAAATCAAGTGCCTATTTTGAGTAAAAATTACGTTCATTCAGATTCACCGTTCACCTTTCAAAAAACACTAATAATAATAATTCAGTTAACAACATCAACAAAAACGAACAATGATAGAGATCTCTGGTTTCATATAAATGCTTGCATAGTATAGTATTGTAGGAGCAATATTATTTGTTTTGCATGTCATGGATCATCCATATTTAATTAAGTACACAGTATAAAAGATCAACATAATTAGTAGCTGCAACCTCTGTTATTATTCTATTAAATGACAAGTATTGGATTGGCAAGAGGAATTATTGCTTTACATCTAGTTACCTGTAAATTTTTTTTATAACTAAATTATTAGATCAGAGATTTAATCATGTGTCATGTCATTTGTATGTTTTTAGCATATCATATAGCATAACATTAAATATCTGGCAACACATCATCATAAGTAAATATTTTCTGGTAGTTGGCAGTGTTCTTTAAAATTACTTTAGATCATTTTTGAGACATGAGACCAGACTGAACTCACAACGACAGTGAATGTTTGTGACGTGGATTGTACCAACCAGCAAACATGATAAGGTATTTATTACATTTTTGTATTTTTATTATTATATATATAAATGGGTCATAATGGCATTTCAAAATGACTGAGAATTAACCTATTCGACAAGATAATATTAAAATCACTTATCAAATCATCACTAATGAATGAATAGATTAGTATACGTCTTGTGTACATCAAAGTTGTTTGTGTATTGTTGTGAAGCGAGCAAAATATCCAGGTTAAGTATATTTATTAAGCATCTCACTTCACTTTAGAGCTTCCTGACAAATTGAGCAAATAAAAATTACTAGGTATATATATTTTTAAATATGCAGCTTTGTATATATCCGTTTTTTAAACCATTTGTTTAATTGGAACACGACCAGTTTGCTGCTGTTGCTGCTCCTGTGATATAGGATGCATATCAGAACTATTATTGGAAGAATCACCTCCACCACCATTCTCGCTAAGACTTCCATGTTGTGCTTGATAATGGGCCCTCATGTTAGCCACTTTTGAGAAAGACTTGTTGCACACTGGACACCGAGTGGCACCTGTGTGCGACTTTTTATGATCGTTGAGTGAGCGGTGATGAACATATCGCTTTCCACATACGTCACAAACGTAAGGAGCGACAACAGCAGGTTGATCTACAAGAGTGATGCTTGCTCCTCCACCATTACTAGAAGACGCTTGGGATGACTGAACAGATATGGCGCTTACCCTAGCGAACGAACCACCAGATCCATTTTCTCTTTTAACCCCATCTGTGGGACCATTACTGCTTATAAGGCTAAGCACGTTTTGCTGTAGAAGCTGCTGGGTCAAAGAGAAACTTGGTGTGCTCATCTCATTGACACCTGCAGCTGCTTTAGGACTAGATGCACTTAAATCTTCAGGTGACACAGCGCAAACTTCCGCTTTGGTAATGCCACTTCTTGCGTTCGTAGTAGTGGTTCCATTAATCACTGCGGTATTATTACTGCGGTAGTTTATAGGTTGCTGTTGTTGAGAAAATTGGCTAGCATTATTATTGCTTTTAATTAAGCTGGGCATTGATAACCGATTCTTGTGATGATAAGCCTGGTTAACAAACGAACTGCCATTGGACACAGATCCTCGTCGTTGCTGCTGCTGCTGCTGGAACTGATAATGATGAAGTTCATCGTCTTCATCAGTTCCCTGAAATGACTCTGAACCTTCATCATTAAAGTGACGATCGCCGACATCTTCATGAGAACTGTTGCTTCTGGAGTCATGACTGCTGCTGCTATTAGGAGCACTTTGCATAGGTGCGTACTTGATCACTCTATCATGATCCTGCTGCTGCTGTTGTTGTTGCTGTTGTTGAGGATGATGATATCCACTTCCTCCAGAGCTGAGAGATCTTGAACTCAATCGGTGCCTAAGTTTGCTAGCGTTCATGGTACCATTTGTCATCACTACAGTGCCATTAGTATGGGCAAAGCTGCTTACTGGGTTGGAGTATATGAGATCAGCTCGGGAGAAGTGTCCGTTTTGGCGTCCAATAACTATTAATGAAATATAATTTACACTTATTTTAACGAAACATTTAAAGCCGATATATTAGGGTAGAGATTTAAGAGAAATTGGTAAGGGAAAAGGAAAATACGAATTACAAGCAAAAGGCAAATTAATGAAAATTTGAGAATGAGTTCCTTTACGTATTTTTCAAAATTCGTTTTTACAAGTAGTACGTCTACTTCTTTATTCAATTTGCACGATTTTTCAGTGTGATTGACAATAACATTTAAGATTAATGGAGTCATAAATGACATATCGTTTATCAAATATTTTGATTAAATCATAACGTGATAAGTTAAATATTATGTTTACAATTTTACATATAAAAGCGTTTGCATCCGACATGATAATACAACTGCATAAAAAACAATTTACCTAAACCATTTTTCAATAAAACATCAACAAACTTATGCCAACATTTATCTGCATAATAGAATTTACTTCAGATAACTATATATGTGTTACGATATAATATCGATCATTTAAAAGTGCAAGAGATCTATTTGTTTTGTGAAGTTAAATCAAGTTAAAATGCTATGTACATGTTATATGTACACACAATATGGAAAGTTAAAAAACTAAATACACATTCTTGCCAAACTATTCTTGCATTTTTGTAATGTCCTTACAACAAGTTTCAGAAAAAAGGACTTCCTCCTGACGATGATGGTGTTGGTGACACACTTTGCTGTACCTCCAACAGATTTTTATGCTTTGTAGCTATATGCCTTTTCAAATCCCTTTGTCTACTCATGACAGTGCCACAAATGCTGCATGTGTTTTCACTTCCCTCGTGTATTTTAATATGAGATTCACACGACCCCTTGAGTTTGTACTTTTTCTCACAGTACGGACATCCAAAACCATCCTCCCCTTGAACGACAACTGGAGGTAAAAAGCATTTGCTACTGGTTATTGAGATTGGACCACTGTTATTCACAGCTGCGAAAGCTGAAGTACTTCCACTATCTGCATACTTAAATTCAACGTCTGAAAGGACTCTTTCATTTAATATGATGATAGGAGAAGGAGAAACTACCTCACCGCATGCAGGTGTGCTTTGAGAGTTACTTCGAAGTAGAAAATTGGCCATACGTGGAATATCTACTTGGTTATTTGGCATTGAAAATCTTTTCGTGGACACCTTTCTCCGAGGTGACGTATGCTGCTGCAGCAATGCTGGATGCAGTTGGCCTTGGCCCGCTTGAGAACTCGGCGGAGTGTTAGTGTTGAAATCATCATCATCCAAAATGACAACATTATCAGACGAATCATTATCCCTGTCATCCCCAATAATATCTTGCAAAGGTTTGATCTGAATTTGTCCCCTAGAACTAGTCGAGGTTTCCTCTATGCTACTTCTCCTGCTCAAGAAACGGGATGACGAGGAACGATGCTCAAAAATTGTGATCGTCGATGGATTAGAAATTTCTCCCAGTGTAATAGCCTGTTCTTCCCTATCCCCATCGTCCGCCTCCATATTATCACCACCATCCAATGATGCTGCTGACGAGGAAGCGTTTGAGTTATTTCCTCTTTTTCCATCTTCTGCAATATAATATTCAATGAGAAAAATCTCATGCAAAAAAACGTTTTTCTTCGTTTGGACACGGAAAAAAATTTACAATGCAAAAAATAAAAGTGCCCTACATTAGGAACTGTGACAAATACTATACAATTTGAACCATATTTTTACAAATGCCTACACCTCAATAAAAAAAACATTTTAGTTAGTAGCCTTGTCTTTTAACATAAGAACGCCTTGGCGGACACAATGCATTTCCATTATGAACATTGATGATATGCATACGCAGATTCCCAACCGTGCTTAATATTTTCTCGCAAAATGGACACCCAGTCTCCCCGAAATGAAGACGCTTATGAGCGGTAAGATTAGTGCGAAGGGTGAATGATTTATTGCAAATATCACAACGGTTATCCTCGCCTCCTACTGCTGTTGCACTACCATTTCCGCCACTGATGTTACTACTGGTGGATGAGCCTCTACTACTTCCTTGTTGTGATGACATGGAGGAGTACATATTGGAGGAGGGATCGCCTAAAGGATCTAAGTAAATGGAACCACCCAGTGGGATACGACCAGAAAAACCACTGGCACCTACTGAACTATTAGAGGGGTATGTGGAGGAAGAGCCTGAACTTGGTCTTTGAATGGAAATAGAAGGTGAGGGAAGGATTTGTATGCCACCAATCATTTCTCCTCCATCTCCATCCATTCCACCACCAACACTATCCAGCGTATCTCTTCTGGAGGAGATCCCACTACTACGATGCACTTGTTGATGTAATCCTGAATCTTCACCGGGAAATATGGATGTAATCTGGAACTGTTCAGGGTCTAAAGGCCGTAGGTCAAACCCAGCATCATCATCTTCTTCATCACTCAAAAGCGTGATGGGCATTATGGGTTCAGGGGAACTGGGTAAATCACTTTCACCAGTGATATGAGTAGAGGATGATGCGTTTGTTGGATGATGGAAGTCGTTAGAAATCGTTCCATTATCTTCCTTCACCTGCTTATCCATGTGTGAAGGTTCTTCTCCTCCTCCCTCAGCTCCTTCAGCTTTTCGCTGGGCATCTACAAGGGGAAAACAACAGCCACTTCTCAGACAGAGCAAGAATGGATGATGGATCACCTCACAGTACAAATGACATGTGCCTTATGCCATGCCACGCAACTATCCTTCGCATTATACACAGCGCATCTATATAAAAACTTGCGGTTTATTGCGCTTAAAAAATAATATTTTCACAGTATTTCTTGATAAAATGAAATTTCCTAGCCTATCATACACAGGTCTGTTTCAGATCTACATTCAGTCACTTAAAAAGTTATGTACTCATGTTACGTAGTAGCGTTCTCGTTGCTGAAATTATTATCACAAGTATGCGGATGACGAAGAACAAATGAGCCGCTGTTCACTTTCACCACCCTCCCTCGACAATGCATTTTATAGCACCTCCACGAGTTAGCCTCTGACGCAGGTACAGCGTGTCGGCTGCGCGTCTGAACGTAGGAGTAGTGGCCAATAAACAGCTTGGGGTGACCCTTTCGACTAACACCCATTAGCACTTCCTCTCTTTCTCCTTCGTCACCACCACTAGAACCAGCACAGCTTTGGTGTCCAACAGACCAGGTTGCAGGAGTAGAAGAAGAAGCTTGTGGTGGGCAATGAGGAAGAAGGGGATTACTGGAGAGTGCAGCAGAAGGAACAGAAGCGACATCACCACCTGGGCGTGAACTTGCCTCGCCTACCATCATCACCTCCACAGGTCCAATCATGCGAATCATCCCAAGTCCTATTCAGGAAAATGTATGTATGCCTTAGTATTAATTTATCGCGAAAAATCATTACGACTTATGCCAAATGTTCATATTTTAAATGATGAATTTTGACCTAACTGTAACCAAAATGGGCGACAAATATATCAATGCTATTCTGAAATACCGTTTCACGTGAGTGCGTACTTTATTTTAACAAAAAATAAATGAAGACGAAAAAAATAATAACACATCACAGAAGAAAACTCAAACAAAAGTGCATATATAGTAAGGTGTGTAGGTTAATTTTAAAAGGTAAACACAGCAGACAACTAACAACATAAGTGGTTAATGCTTAACAAATCAAAAATAATAAGGTGGTGATCATCACATGCTTGTGCATAGTTCGTTAATAATAAATCTACTTAACCCAAAAAAGGGCAAATAAAATATATTAATCATTATATTAATGCATAATACGTAATATTCAACTAAATAAAGTAAACTAACAAAAATAAGGATTTTATAAGCTTATAACTAAACTTGTGGAATAGAATTTGAACTACAACTTAATATTATACTACAAAATAAACTATAATATAGGTAATATACACATAAATGGTTTTAAAATGAAAAACAAAATCCAAACATAAGAGAAAACAAAAAATAATGTCTTCGTTTAAATTGACCTCCATTAAAACTTGGAAATTAAAGGAAAGACAAATTTCTTAAGACAAACAAAAAAAAAGAAAAACTTTTATAATAAAGTTTCTTTGTGCTCTCGGAATTGGTTATGTTCTTGTACTATAATTTTCGTAGTCTAAACCTATTGGAATCTGAATCAGGGGCGCCTCCGCTGCCCCTGATGTTTTTCCCTAATATGTCGATTGAGGTTATCACGTCGAAGGAATGTTTGATGACAAATCGGACAAATTTTCGGGTCCCTATGAGTTTGCATATGATTAGACCTTCCGCCTGCTGACCTGCTCACATGCCCACAAATGGAACAAACATAACCCTGTTGTTGCTGATTTCCTGGGGAGGACTGCGAGTTGTTAAGGATAAGTTGAGCCTTGATGTCATCATCTCCTCCAGAGTCCAGCCCACTGCTACTGTTATTAGCCGCTGCGTGAATCATCAGTGCATGATATGCAGCAGCGGTAGAAGCAGAGGAGGGAGATGACGCTGTATCAATTAGATCAACGTCATCTGAATCCACTACATGATCATCAAAAGCACCTGTTCGTAATCCGCCAAGCAAACCAGTTGTCCGTGCCCAGATTGCCGCTGTGTGATTAGTAGGTAGATGATTTATCATCCATATCATTTTATTCATTAAAGATATAAATTCGTTGACATTTGATGCATGCTAGCTTATATTATGACCTATTCTGGCCTAATTAAAATTCTCTAGCCTATAAATGGTAATGTTCAGTTTTGCTTGAAATTTGTAACAAAAATATGAGTATACAGTCTTCTACATTGTCTTTCACTGGTTAACATACTATATGAGAAAATGAGATTTTTGTACAGAGGATGAACCAACTGATTAACTTAATTTGTATGACTCGATAAGCTAACAGATATACACGAAAAATGGCTTAAATAACTTAGTGAAATGCTGATTTAGGAGATGATTGTTGTAAAGAAGAACAGTACGCTAGTTTTTTTTGTTAGTGATTGTGACCGCGTGTCAAAGAGAGGTTTATGCCTCGTCTAATCACCCAACATCTACAACCTTTCCGCGTACAGCGCCAGTACTGGGACTCGCCCATGCCTCTATTGAATGTAAATGTGTTTCCTCCCAATACCAGCATCGGATGACCTCTCTGAGTTACGCTCCAATGAGCCTCACCTTCACCTATTCAGAAAGAGAAAATCAAAGAAATACACCTAATCAGTCTCGGGAAAGTGAACAGACCAACAACAACAGGCAACAGTCAACAACAATTACAAGATTTTGGAATACAGAAATTCCAAAACCGTGAATTTACAACTTCAGCAATGAGAACCACGCTACTTCAATTATGTTTCTAGTCCTACAACCAATAGTAGTCAGGCGAAACATTATAATCGATAAATGACAATGTAAGCAATGCAGCAGTGAGCAGTGGATGAAATCAATGACCAATGACAGTTGCAGGTTACAGTGATGAACTTGTGCTACCTACGTAGACCATAAGAGAAATTTTGCACGGCTGAAGAAAAAACTAGACCACGTAAAAAGCTGATTCGCACTCAAAGTAGAGGAGGAGAGTTTATAAACGATCAACCCAATTATTATTTATTGCACTTTGCATAAATGTGAAAAAGACGAATGTTCAGGAATGCAGTTTTGGAATGAATTGCGTTGCATCAGAAGCATGCCGGATGATGGTCGATTATGCTAAGTATATGCATTTGCAGTTTTTTTAAGTGTCTTCAAGCAGCGAAAAGGAGAAAACATGGATAAGAGGAAATTGACTAGTAATTGAAAAAATGCCTACAACAACCAGCCGTACAGACTACAAGGTGTAAAGAAGGCTTTTAGAGAAAGTTAATATAGTTTTTGTTTGAGACTTTGGAAATGTGGGAAAATGTTGAAAGGGACAACAGAAAAAAAGGAGATAGGACAAAGATGAAGTGAAGAATGCTAATTTAATACTGACCATTCGTCGCGTCCACTACTCCTGCTGCTGCAACAGTATCAATAGAAGAAGGCTGCGTATAACGTGGACGTCTCTCTCCTGGTCCACTAGTTGATGAAGTGCAAGTACGAATGGAGGTGTTGATGGATCCTTTGCATTGAATGAAAGAGGAAACTTTGAGTTACTAACCCAAGCTTTTGGAACAATATCACATCAACATAACAAACAACAACATACACAAAATATGTACAAGAAGAAGAGAGAACTGAACAAAAAAACCAATGACTTACAAAGCAACATTGAAACATTTTTTCCCAATCATGTTTTAAACAGCCCTAATCAGCGCCCCATTAAACCCTATTTTAACCAAACAATTTACCTATACTATCCAACAATGACACTTCTGACTTTAAAATATGCATGCAACCCTACCTAGTATACTCCTTTAAGAATTCTTGCACATGATGCAGCAATATATTTTCGCATATGATTTCAAATCTAAAAATCTTGCCCCTACAAATTAATTAACTTGGCACTAAATGATACTAGGGTTCCCTGCTTAAATACGATACATGAATTCATCTAAAACATGAGATTTGGCTAAGAAAAGAGTTCAAAAGGTGCACAGAAAAATAAAACAAAAATAAAAATTTGCGGTATGTTTTTTATGTAAATAAGTCGACATACCTAATGAATTCGATTCTCCGCCCAGGACATCCTTTACATTGTTGTCTTGATAGGAATTGTCATTGTCTTCACCCCTGTCGTACTCATCCTCCATGTCTTGCTCTTCCTCATATTTAACGATTGGAAGACCGTCGACGGAATTTTCTGAATTGTTGCGAGTAATAAGTGAAGGGGGTTGGCTGTTGTTTGAGTGATGACTATTATTGCCACTGGCGCCAGCGACAACGGCTCCACTTGCTGATATCACAGAAGCTGTTCCAGGCAACTCGGAATTTTGAGCAGATGCGGGAAAGGTACCACCAGTGCTTCCTATTACACGCTTTCGTTTAGGGGTTGGAGGCCTGCATTTAATGGAAATTTGAACGGGATTATTATTCCGTGCCACAAAAACATTTTCGTATGAAGTGTTTTAAAATACAGTAATATTATACATACCTGGCTTCAGCGTCTTGGCGAACTGAATCAGCAACAGTGGTTACTTGGGATGGGAATGTTTGAGGTCGCTTCTGTAGATTAAAAAGTTATTGTTTCATGTAAAGCATATGCTCATAGTGTCTAGTATGATCCAACAATAAGTGACTGAAATAGAACAAAGCAATTACCTTCACTGGTGCTGTCGAAGAAGTTTCTTCCTTATCATTATTACTGTCAGTCAATCCTTTAATCTGAAGGGTTTCCGCAGTTTGTAGAAATGATGGAAGTCGCTCTTGAGTTACGTTTACTTGGCCATTATACATGAACTGGACGACAGACTGAAGATCCTGAAAGCTTACTCCTTTCAATATTACGACAGGATGCTTACAGGGATTTTCCTGGAAAACCAAACAGTATGAACCATTATCAATATTTTATCACTGTTAGATTTTAAAAGTTTCCACACGCCACACGTTAATAAACAAAAAAGGCTTACTTTGAATGTGTCTTTGAAGAACACCGAACACGCAGATAAGAGAACTTTATGAGCTTTTATTCTTTTTCCATCGCAGCTGAGGGTAACGTCCGTCAGCTCATCATCCACCCTCAGCTCCTCCAAGGCGGTTACAATATGCTGAGAGTAATTATTCCACTTGAGTGAAAACTGCTGATGAGCAGCCGCCATTTTGAATGAGTCGGCAATGTACTGCCAGTTTTTTCCAGTTAATCACAGTAAACCATAAAACTGAAATTTATAAATCAACAAAAATTCTGTTAGCATAACACAAAAAATCCAAAGTATTATACATACCAACTATTCCAAAAATTGAACCAACCCATTAATATTAGTATACGCTTACCCAAATTCCAGCGAGAACGCTTCCAGAAGCTACTTATACCAACCCTCCAAAAAAAATTAATACTCAACTAATCGATGAACTCTGACCTGACCAAAAAATCTATTTCAACTACTTATTTTCCAGTTCACTAAAAACCATATACCAGTTTATTACGTAACAAGATTATCTTCTTTTTTTTGGAGTAGCTTCAGTGCAAAATGGCGACGCGCTGCCAGTCCCTACACTACACAAACACTCTTTTTTCCTGT
>JAQFZH010004534.1:0-11817 GCA_034695485.1 Entomobrya nivalis
AATTTCTATTTTTACCCTCAAAACCAATAATTAAATCTTAAATGGTTTTACACTATATATAATTTCCAAATTTATCGAGAAAACCAGTGTTTTCTATTTAAACTTATCATTAATTTTAACTTCTGTTATAATAATTATGTGACGGATATAATAGCAGGAACACGTTATTAGATAGAATTCGTATTAACCATTACCCATAATATGTATTTGTGTTAATATTAGAATTACACATATGTACTACACGATACTCGATTCATTAACAATTGTACAAATACCGAAGCTTCTTTTTTTTAAATAAAGTCAAATATAACTAAGTTAATATAAACATATATTTTAAATTTTAAATGTTTGCGTTCATCATTCGTATAACTAATCCTAATTTAATACGTAGTTCTCCTTAGAATCATTTCAGCACATTGTATCCTAACATACTTCGTAAGAATTTTGTCTGCCCGCTCAGATATTTCCTCACGATTAAAGTCATATTCATTACTATAGTACTCTGATAATGCAGAAGAGGCATCATCTTTCATAACTTCAAAGTGTAGCCAAATAACTTCAAAAATTATTGCAAATAGTTTCAGCCAGTACTTCATAAAAGAATTTGGTACTGCTCCTATAGCTAATTGTACATTTTTTGGTAAATCACACCTATGTGCTTGCATGTTTCGTATTGCACGAACCAAATCAAAAAACAAATCTCCATGATACGGCTTTCTTTTACAACCAATTCCTGATACATAATTTTGGATATCTTGACAAAGGAAACGAATCCACCCTTTCGAATCTGCTGGCTCGTAGTACGGCTTCAGCAATGGATAATTTTCTACTCTATTCATAATTTCAGAAATTTCAGAAGTTACCGTTGGTTGATCAGCGGCATTACTCACAGCGACAAGAAAGCTGAGCATCTTTTTTGCTGACCAAAAAATGTGATGCTTTAGTAATGCTGCTGCTGTTGGTCTATCTTCTTGCTTCTGATTTGTCAATAGAAAAAACAAATGAATAAATGACGGTTCCTTAAAAAGGATATTATTTACACATGGATTGTTATGTTGAATGTTTGATTGGATTTCTGCCGCATTTGCACCAAATGGATGCACGCCCTTTGACAAAACGTAATAAAATACGCATCCCAGGGAAAATATATCCGAGGTAGTAGACTGAAACCATGAAAATATATAACTATAACCATATTTACAATTCATTATATTGAAAAATATATAAATAAACCTATTAATGAGACCATACGATTTTTTCGTTGAAATCCTGATTCTGCTGTGACGTCATTTTGATCACTTCCGGAGCCATCCAGTCTATTGTCCCTGTTCCATCTTCTAATTTGATTTGTGTGTTTCCAACGGACAATTTTCTACTATTTCCAAAGTCACTAATCTTAACCTTGAAATCATCGTGTATTGGAGCTAGCAAAATTTTTTGTGGTGTAATACCAAGATGTATCACATTATTAGAGTGGAGATAACCTAGGCCCTTCACTATTTGGTTAAGAATTTGTAGTGCTTGTACTCTGACATCAGCAGATCCATTCTTGTCAACATACTGTTCAAGGTTAAATTTGCAAAGTTCAAGGGCAATCAAAGTAGCCACTGCAGTCTTTTGAACATAAAAGCATTTGATAATATTCTCATGTCCGTCACACTCAAGAAGCAAATTGGTTTCTCGTGCTACTCGTTCTTCTTGGTCAGTCTTGTAATAAATTTTCTTAACTGCTACATGTCTACCATTTAATTTGCCTTTGTAAACGATCCTAAACGTACCCTTTCCTAAAATATCATTTGGATTATACAGTATTTGACCGCTGTCTGTAGTGGACTGGTGTTTACTTATTATTCTTCTTATCTCTTCACCATGCAGTTGTATGTGCATCATTTTGTAATCAGCTAACCTTTGATTCATGTTTGCTCTGTCGGATTTATCGAAGGAGACATAATTCATTGGATCAGATTCAAACAGACAAGTAGCCCAGTGTAAAACTGTGGGATCATTTTTATCATCTAAGCTAACCTCGCCAGTTAAATCCACCATTGTTTTAACCAGTGCTTGCCGGTTATGGCATTTTAGCACAAAATAGATAATAGAACCTAAGTCAAAATTGTGAGAATAGTAAATGCTTTCTAAAGATTTTGGACCTAAAACGTTTTGTCGTAATGCGTCTATTACCAAAGTGTTTTTTGTGTCGTAAGAATGAAGGAGAAATCTTGTTAAATCTTTTGCGATCAACCAGGCTACGAAAATATCCATTTGCTCAATCTTGGTAAAATAGCAGACTACAAATTTGTATAGCCATTTGACATCTTTCTCTAAAAATGTGTAACTCATCATGTCACACACTTTTGTGAATAGTGTTACGTGAATACCGTCTAGCAAACTACGTTTGATGTTTTTAAAGTCATACTTTAAATTTTTTGAGCTCATGAGCCTAAGTATTTTAATTTTGTTTTTAATGACGTCATCACAATTTTTACTACTATCTGCTAAGCAAACCTGAATCAAACCTGGCATTGACTGTATTTTGTCTTTGTAGAGTTTAAATAAATGCTCAAAAAGATTATAGTTTCCACATTTTGCTGCCTCGTGTAGTGGCGTGTGCTCATAAATCATATTTTTCAAAATGTTACATGGGAACCTTGCAGACGTAATGTCTGCGCCACTATTCATTTCCAAAAGCTTACGAAAATGACTAAACGTTTCCATATCGTCTTGACGAACAGCAAGAACTAATATTGTTTGGCTTGTTCGAGAGTCAACGTATAAATCTGTACTCTCCTTTGTTTCCCTAAATAACTCCGTTGTCAGCTGAAACAAATGTTTAAAGCTGAAGCCTAACGAAACTAAAACTTTTGAGACAAAATCTTTAGAAATTAATCCAAAATGCTGAAGTGAATTAGGGCAAACAGATAAATTATTCTGCGTGTAGCTTCGTAAGGTCAGGGATTCGTCGTTGGAAATAATGTCATTGAGAAAATAGCAAATAGCGGAGTAGCGGAAAGTCAGTTGTCCTTTAAGAATGGATGTTTGCAGATGCTCTGTAATAAGAAATCAGAATTGGTAAATATTTAACCAAAAATCAAAGCAATTTAAAGGTAAATGTAACAAACCCAATGAATGGTTCCATCCAAGATTAATCAACTGCGTTACTGCAGTATCAGCTAGAACAGAATTTTCTGAGCCCATTTTCAACAAAACCGAACCAAGTGTATCATATTCCAGATCATCAAATGTTTCTAAAATAAATATACAGAAAATAAATTAAGATTCTTTGATCCATTTGAGCATCCAATAATTACATCAAGCTAGTGAACTAAATACCTGGAAGTTCACCATTGTCATCTTTTATACATGTTGCCAATAAAGTTCCGTAAATGAACTGACATAAACTTTTTCTATCAACAATATCCGACCCTTTCCAATTTTCGACGATAAATTGAGCCATTAGATACTCTGAAAACGTCTTGTGCTCAAAAACCGCTTTATAAGGTCCGTCGGACAAAGTAAATTGGTTTGTGTGTTTGTTTAGAGCGTGCAGGATGCACTCAGCATTAATATTACCGGAGAAATATTTATTGAAAGCTTCCCTATAGTGCAGTAATTTCAAAAGTTGAAGGTCCTCGTTCCAAAATGATTTATACTGTGCTTCCAAATACTTTCTGTACAACTCTGGTAGCGATTTGATTGGAGGTTTGGTGGTATTCGTTGGGTTATTCGAGTACAGCTCAACAAGCATTGAACATTGTAAGGGACCTCCAGCAGTTTCTTTGTGCAGATCCTCGTTTTTGCTTATCAAATCTAAAGACCTTAAAACGAGCTGACATACTTCCGAATCAACTGTTGTGGAAAGAAAGAATTCTATCTCATCTTTGCGAAATGGGAAAATATTGTGGCTTATAATCTGCAAATGGTTTTCAAGTTCTATTCGAACAGTAGGGCCAAATGTCAAGTAGATTCTTATATTTGGATGACTATGCAGCAATTTTAATAGATTTTTAGCTCTGCTACATCTGCTAATATCTTCAATTGGAATTTCATCAAATCGGTCAAGAAATATTTCAAAATTCGTTTTGCTATTGCTCAAGAGTCCCTTCAAGATGGTTCGGGCAAATTTGTCCGTTTTAAAAGTCGATCCAAACAGTTCAGTAAGCTGTTTCGTTGTTGCTTTAGATCCCTCATTGATCCCAAGGGAATTATGCTGTCGAGTCGTATTTGGGAAATTTAGAAAAAAAACATATCGGTTAGAATACTTTTGGAAAATTTTGTTCGCCAAGCTCGCTAAAAGTACTGATTTTCCTGTTCCCGGACCACCGCATATTGCAATTGGCTTGGAGGTAGAATCCAAAATTGTCTCTTTGATAAAGTTCCCCTCGCTGATTTCCTCAACTTCATCTGATAAGAATTCTCTGATAAGCCTTATGGACCCAACCGTACTTATCCAAAAGTAAGAATTCTCGTGATATTTTATTCTGTGAACTGGGCTTGTCGTTTTCTCTAAAATTAGTGCGAAATGCTCTTCTTCCTCCAAAAGAATGAAACGTACTGTTAGAGAATGTACTTGAGCTCCAGATGCATCAGCTGGATTGGGTCTCACAAGAAGAGAAAGATCAAGACCTTCGGGCAGCTTTGGTTCAAATATGAAAATATCATCGCATGGCATTTGGAATATTTTGGGACTAAGCTTCCGTTTTACTTCTACCGTCCGACTTATGTAGTTTGTTCGCTCTTGCGGAAGCCGAAACTTGTCGAACTGTCTCAAGTTGTTCTGTAGTACTTCAACAATGAAATTATTATCAATAGAATTAATAATCTCATGAATTTTTTCTTGAGAAACCAAGCCCATTAAAGACTGTAGACTTGTATGTCGTCCTAAAAACAAGAACTGGAGGTTCATCAACTGTATTCTAGAGCCTTCATCGAGTTCATCAAATGTTTTAGCATGCGTTTGAATTTTCTTCCGCAGAAATCCTATTTTAAAAGAATTTTTATTTCAACTAACTATCTGAATGATATCTTTAAATAAATAAATATGTGAAATACCAGTCACAATTTCCCATTTGAAGTTTTTTTCAACGATGATCAGCAAAGCACCGAGATTAGCCTTATCAGTTTTTTTTTGTAATCCAGTCTATCAGTATGACCTTTACGGCGTCATAACGTTGCTTGTTTCCCTTTTGTATAAGAGCGACAAAAGTTTCTCGTAAATCAACCGGGAGGTCAAGGTATCCTGCAAATTCTACCCACTGACTGATCACTGGAAACACTCCAAGCTCCACTTGTTTGCTATCTTCGCTTTTGAAAACTTCTAGAAGTTCCTCAAGTGTGCATTCTGTATTCAATTCAAATGATTAATACAAAAATTAGTGTATATTAAAATAAATATTTAAAACGATGTATACACAAATGTATTTTTTTGTGTTCCATTAACCATTCAAAGTCGAATCATAGATTTTTATATTTGATAGTTTAAAGTGATGTTTATAGCATTAAGTGTAGCATTATATGTGGCTATTAAAACATATGCACAAAGATAAGCCCATTCGTTGATTTTATTTGTATAACGTTTTATCAGAATATTGTTGTTTGGCAGGTTAGATTATCTTTTAACAATGAGTTTAACTACGTTTTACGATATATTTTTGATGCAAATAATTTCCATTTGCCTAATTGTTTATCATTTTCATAAATATATTCATTAAACGAATAAAAAAAAAATTGAATGGAAAATTAAAAATTTGGTATTTTAAAATTGATCATTACCATTAAGGTAGCCTTATAATAAACTGTAGTTAAAAAAAAAGTTTCTCAGTCAACATGTGACATGTAATAAAATATTACTATAAAATTAACCGAAAAAAAGTTCATATACGTGAAACTATAATTTTTCTTACCCATACTGCCAATCCTTATTCCAGCCATTTCTCGTCTCCCAAAAGGGAAAATTGCTGGTATGCTTATAATATTTATGAGTAAATTTATAAAACAATGTTAAAGCTTTTCTTTAAACTGGTGAAATGAATACCGTTTAAATGCAACTGCTTTTGGTAGTGTACTGGCTAAAAGTATTTCATAACAACTTGTTGAGTTATTTTCAATTGCAAAAGTCTGTTTGTTCAAATTACTAACACGGAATGCATTTACAGCCAGTATCATGACAAAGATAAAAGCTTTTGCACTGATAAGCGACTGTTTGAGTGATAGAGCATAAAACGTATACATAAACTATGTTATTTGTGATAGACAAAGCCGATTAGCTACAATGAGTACGTTTACATAATAAAGCGTAAATATGAAATGTATACGTGGAAATATTTTGCGTGTAAAATATTTTTGCTGACTAGTAAATTTAAAGCTATGTATGAAGATCAGATAACAACAATAAATTGAAGTTGGCGAGATGTAGCATTTATTTTGCATAATTCATACGTATACTGATCCATTAAGTTAGATCGGAATGCATTTGAACAGTTGACTTATACTGCGCTTATCTTGGTAGTAGACAATTATATAATTTCGAAGTTATCTTGTCGAACAATAATAGTAGCCGTAGGTTATACATAATGTTAGCGTCTTAGACGAGCAGTCACCATTAGTGATTATGAATTTTTTATCTACTAAAATCATATTATACTTATATAGCAGTAAATATAATGGTTTCCATTAATTCCACACAGGTTCAAACGCCACAAAGTATCAATGATGAAAAAATGAGAAAAGTGCAATAATTTGATATACAATTAATTGATTTGATTTTTGCTAAAGCAATGTCGACTTAATTTTTATTTTTCTAAAAGGTTTCACTAAAACAGTCTCATCAATTAAATTCGACAAAAATTTTATTCTAAGATGGTCACATACCGAATAATAATGTTTTTGCTGACCTATTTAAAAATCTACATAAATTTTAGTTATATAACATATTAACGAAAGAAGTATCAATTTCATTAGCACTACTGTTTAAAAAGTTAAAATGCTTTTACTATCAGTATTTGTCAGCATTTTTGTCTGTTCTGAGGTCAAGAACTCTATTCTTGACAAATTAAATCTAATTTTTTCTGATGCAACAATGATTTAAATTTCAAGTTTAATGTCATTTTTGGACAGTTTTTTAACGAAATACCAATGTTGATATAATACGGCAACATTTTTTTTGTTTTCATTTTTTTTATCATTTGGTGCATCTGAATGTCCACAAGTCGTACATCTGAAATTTTATTTTACATCGGTTGGTTTTTTCTCGAACTCATTATTTTTACTCTAACATTAAATACATTTGCTGTATATGTGCACAAGTAAATTAGTTCTTTGTTTAATGCCAAGCCACCTAAAACGTATGTTGAAATAAGTGTATTACCGAAAATAATTTATATAATATTTTTTGTCCTCTTGTACCTTAAGTATTTTTGTACTACTATAATAATATTGTATTTTCAACTTTGGACCGTATGTACGGGTTTAGCCGAACCATTTCCAAAACGCTTATGCTAAATCCATATAAAAACTTTGACCGATGCTGAACCCCATTTCCACTGAAATACCCATTGGAAATCCTGTACTTACCCGTTAACTCCTACTCCTATGCCAAACTATGTGCTAAACTCCGTGTTAAACTTATGCGCATTGGTATATTGCATTGATTTTAGTTGATAAAATGGTTCATTGAAATAATTTCCTTACAGCACAAGGTTTAGCCTTTTGTCGTTATTTAATACTTCTATGATAATATTTTGGTCTGCATACCATAATTATGGCTTATTCGAATTAACGGGTCACTTTTAATGTACCGCCTCAAGGTTCAAGTTTAAAAAATTGTACATTTTACATCGAGTTTGTAAATAAAGTCATTTTTGTACGTACGAATATGTCTTAATTGTGCTCACATTCCTATGGATATTACAAAAGGTTACTTACAAGCTTATGTTACTTTGTTAATATTTACACCTGACTTAATCTTCTTAAAAAAACTATTTACATAACGGCTGCAACGTCTGAATGAACTCAACACAAAATAGTAAAATTTAAATAAGCGGAACAAAATAGCTAGACGTATTTCAATAATATATACTACTACAGATAGCCCTAGTCCATAAAGCCCAATAAGAAAAACAACTAAAATATTCCCGTTCATGTTTGGAGTTTCCAGTGGAACTTCTGGGTATTCTATATTCTCAAACCCGAAAGCCATTACACCTTGTACCCATTCCATAATTCCTGACTGTGCGGCGGCCGAAGCACGTCTTATAACGTTGAGTGGGATCACCCCATAGAGAAATATTTTTATTGCTTGCAAACCAAACGATTCTTGTCCAATATTTGAGTATGAACTTTCCCTAAATAAAAGTTTTGAGTAGTATTTACTAACGTGTCGAGGTAGTAACCAAGCTGACTTTTCTGGACAGTCTTTCAACTCGTTAAATATAAGTTTGACCTGGTTGTCTAGAAAGTTTTCTTTGAACATAATTTTCCATCTCGACTCATAACTAACGGAGGAGCTTAAAGATGATGGTTTTGCACCTAGAAAAAATGGACCATATCCAATTTTTTCAAGAGTACCAAGAATTTTAAATGGTTGCAAAAGAAGTTGTGCAAACTTGGGATGTACAATAGCTGCTGAAAGTGTCTCCCATGATTTGTTTGCACTTATTTGATGGTGGTTTTTTGTATTAATAAAACTTTGAAGCTTCTCGTTAGGCCACAAGTTGACATGAGTTTCTGTTCGTCCGTCTATGTACGTATACGTTTCATTTACATGTTCCATACGGATTGAGCTCGGGCGTGTTTCTACTGAACGAATGTTTAGTATATTTTGAACCCAATCGTTGGCTATACTGTAATACAATGAACCTAATCTACTGTAAATTGTAAAATTGTCACGAAACAGGTCTTCAACCAAATTATAAGGAACCAACTGTCTTGGTTTTATAATGTTGTATACATTTGTGCTTTTATATGCATTACTTAGTACTACGCCGGCTATTAGTGTTCCGGCAATCATAATTCGAAATTTAGGGGACATGTTTATGCTGGTAGGGAAGGGATCTCCTTGTTCTACAAATACTTTTATCAAAAAAATCAGCTTACGTGCAAACCTTTCTTGACTTTTAAAAATGTTTTCACGGGATAAGTTCTTGAAACCCAACATAAGAAGAAAAAGTGTAAGGAATATGCAAAGCCAAATATAATTGTCGAAAACCTTCCAAAACTCTTCAAAAGGAAATGAGTTATACCCCTGACTTTTACAAGTAATAAAACTAAACTGACTGAAATCATTTGGGATTTGTAAGAAAGCTTCAGGATCAAATAATGGATTAGCTTGTATCCAGAATTGATTTCGAAATGAGTAGTGTTTACCACCTAATCTGGAAGTGTTTCCCAAAATATCTATCAAATGCGATCCAATAAGTAAGGCAAATCGATTTTGTATGTCAGTGTCAAAGTTGTAAGCTAATTTGGGTGTAATTAACTGTGTCAATTCGAGTTTTCCGCCTGACTCCATTAAGAATTGGGTGCAGTCGAGAATTTTTTGATCGATGTTGCCTGCGTATATTCTTACGAATTCCCATGTGGTTGGATAGTTGCTATTAGCTTTTGCAATCGAGTGCAAATTCATTGTTTGCAATTCTATTTTGACTGGATTCCAGAAACCCAAACAAGATGGACAAGGTATCAAAGCCCGTATTTCATCTATTTGGCAGTTGAACCACTCTAGTCGTTGATGACTACATGACATAGAGGCTAATAATAGGATATCCGTGACCATTCTGTAATATGACCCATCCGGAGAATAATAATATCTGTCGTCGTGGTCAAGTGTTCTTTTCCGAGTGATCCAATCAGGTAGATATTTGTATTTGTAAAAATATAACTGGACATCGCTGATGAAAATATTTATGGGCGGTATCAAACTTGGAGGGAAGCCAAGTTGTCCTTTCTCTTCAGATCGAAATATGTTCGTAAGCTTTCCTACTGGCAACGCATAATTTGGCATTAACACGTCCACTTGTACTTGACATTGCCAAGGTTTGGAGGTTTGAATAAATTTTTCTCTATTTAAATCAACACAAAAACCGGTGTTGAATGATGGCAAACCTAAATATATTCGTGCAAAAAGTTGAGATTGGGGACATGGGCGTGCTAAGTACTTTATACGAGCTCCAACACTCCCACTTGTAGTGTAATTTGAATTTGATGGTGCCCAGATTAGGTCCATGTACCAAACATCCCAAGAAGATTCTAACGAATAGTTAAGCAAGGCTAGTCCGAATTTTTTGAGTATAATTGGTGTATAATCCATTGGACCCAAATCTATCCCTTGAAAATTATTTGCGACCACTAGGCACCCGTCCCTTCCAAACGTTTCCAAAATAGTGTTTAAATTTGTAATGGAAACGTGTCTAGAGCTCCCAAAGTTTGCTCTGAATTGTTGAATAAGAGCTTGTATCAATGTGTTAGGATGTAAACGGTTTTGGATTCGGTTGACCTCATCATATTGACGGATTGCTTGCTCAAAATTTTCGGGATCCAAATTATCCAAAGATGTGACATTGATAGAAAACTTGTTTACTGTATTCACTGTTTCGATTGAGGAATTAGCTTGTGCACAAGTATATGTCAGAGTTAAAATTATGGCATGCAGATACATTTTGAATAATGTTACGTTGTCATATGTCATATTAAGCTAGTCAGGTTTAGTTTTAACTGCTGAAAATTTGTTATAACCAATTATGAATATGTGTAACCCAGCGAAAAACTAAATAAGTTCTGTCAAACGGAAACAAGCACATTAATGAATCAAGAACCAGATGTGGTTTTGCAACAAAATGTCTTCGAAATCTAAATTCCCTAAAAACTCACTTTTCGTTTTGCTCCACGCAATTCACACTTCAGAGGTTGATTATCCAAGTACCTTAAGTTGTTTGCTAAAATAATAGTAATTTGATATTGTGGTGAGAGTTGGGAATTCGATTTGTTTTTTACTACAAGCGTTGCAATGTATTATTCACAATGGAGTACCCATTTCAAATCAATTACCATAATTAGAAGTTATGTATCAAAAACTAATTTCATAATTTTTTTTGAATCAGCCACTTTGTGTTTTTGTTCACAGGTGAAAGTCCAAGTCACCCCAAAAACGTGAGTTACACTCTCCGAGTGAGATGAGTGAAGCACAATAACATTGTAAGTGGTTTATTTCTCACAATGATAAAAGAAAATTTTACTAACTCCAGGTATTTGCAATGTTTGTCAGAAAATAAGATGAAAAGTTGTGGCTCAGTAGCAGCTTGAGTTTAGCACGTCGAGAGAGAAAAAGTGTTCAATGGTGGTTTGGAGAGGTGAAGACGAGAGTATTTATTGCGATCTAGTTTGCTATTTTAAATATAATATAATTATAATATACACTTAATGAATGTCTTGTATATCTACCAATTAATTTTGGCTAGAAAATTGTGCAAAATATTCGTTGAGATTTTTATATCAAAGATGTTTTGTACTCTTTTACGATACCATTAACCTATCTGTTTGTGAAGAATAATTGACAACTGGAAATGGCAATGCGTGGGAATTTATAAAGCAAAATGCTTGTTGAAATAGGAATGCTAAATATGCGGTCTGCTTTTTTCAAAAGAAGGTGCCAATACTTACACGGGAACTAAAAAAATGTCTCTCAAGTTGGACGCAGAAACAACCAAGAGCGTGCGCTCGCTCAAAGAAAAAAAGAGTACTGAGCGTTAGCTCAGCTGTTTGCTTGTTGCTGCGCGCGCTAAATGGAGCAAACATGGATACAAATTGAGCCTTAAAATCTTTGTT